>VYZT01052831.1:36374-81764 GCA_013400735.1 Pomatostomus ruficeps
AGAAGAAGGAGAAGAAGGAGAAGAATAATAATAATATTCCCATAATAATCCCCAAACATTCAGAATATGAGCCTGGAAGCCATAAAACTCTGCTGGACCACAGGAGGACAGCAGGAGAGACCAAAGAAGCCACTCTCAGAAGGCTCCATCAGCGCAGATTTCACAGCTGGGAACACCTGGATGGCCAAATTATCAGGAGATGTTTGTGCTCACTCACCCACCTCTGCCTTAGAGAGGAAATCCTCTGCTGCCAGCAAGATAAATGGACATTTTACAGATAAAAAGGATTTCATTGACACAGTATTTCTAAACATCAGCAACCTGGCCTGGTGGGAGCTCTCCTGCTCTTGGCCAGATGAGCTTCAAGGTCTCCTCTCCCTCAAACCATTCCGTGACTCCATGTTATAGATAAAATATTAATCACAAATTGAGCCCAGTGGCAAGCAGATAAATTCCAGTTGGATATCATTATCCACGCAGATGTTCTGGAAATGATTCATTAGAGACACATTCTGTGACCACAGAGAGGAGGAGTGAAGCTGGAGGTCTGGAACTCATTTTATTTTACTGACCTGGTCATGATGTAAAATCCTCAGCTATGACCAGGTCAGTGGCCACAGACACTTGGAGAAGATAATCTGCTATTCTGGCACACATTAAAACACAGACGAGGTAAGAGGATGGAATTAAAAAAAAAAAAAATAGGTGCTGGCAGCTGCCTGATGTCAGCTGTATTTGTGATAACAAAGCACTTTGTGGTGAGCACAAACCCCCCCGGTTTGTGGGGATTAATCCAAACCCCGAGCTGAAGGCAGCAGTGTTAGCCAAGGGTGATAACATTTTTCTGTAGAACATCATCCACTCCTGGTTTCCTGGCCTCCACCATTCCTGCTCCCATCCTTCCCCAGATTTGTATCTGCACCCCACCCCACCCTCGAGGCACCAGAGCTTCTCTGGACACCAGGAAATGTCAGAGTTTGACCACACTGAGCTTTCACACTGTATAATGGAGTTTTTTTATTGCCTGCACTGAATTCTCGCCTCAAAAATGCCCTTTTGGAGCAAATATTTAAAGGGTTTCCCCTTTATTTAGCTTTATTTAGCAAAGGGTGCTAAGAAATGGTTTTACCCATCCCTGGGCCTGCTAAAACCCTGCTGAACCACTGATTGCTGGAGACTCCTCCAGGGCAGGAAAAAAAGTTCCTTGTAAAAGATAAAGAAAACGGAAATTTCGTATTAATATCAACAGCCTTTGATCTAGCAATATATCCACCAAACGTTATTCCAGTATCACCCTCTAAATCTCCATCTCCGAAATGATGTGGATTGTCAGAGCTTCATCCATAAATTTATAAGGGGCCATCTTTAATTTCATGCAAATGACAGTCCTAAATGGCCCCAGTAAAATCCTCATTGTCTGCTGCTCTCATAAATTTCAAACTTTTCTCGGTTTTTTTCATGAAGTCAGGAGATGAATCGCATTCCAACTGTGCTCGCCACACACTGCAGCGGCCTTGGCCTTGCACCACGTTCCTGTGCTGAAATATTTCGTTCCAAAAGTTGATTTTCTGCAAAAGTTTTAGTGAGAAAAATAAAATTCTTTATAAAGTTTGGAAATTAAATGTTTCAGCAATGGATCTCTTATTTGCGTGCTTGGGGACATGGGTTAGTGGTGGCCTTAATTGCTGAACTCGACAACCTTGCAGGACTTTCCAACCTTAATGATTCCCTGCTCAGTTCAAATTGATGATTATTTTGGAGCCCCATACCCCGCATTTTGAATAATTTCTTAGCTTGAGGGTTTTGTCCAGCAATCCCATTTTTGTTATGACAGTCTCTACAACCCTTCACGAAAAAAATTGCAGTGTTTTCCTGCAAAGTGTTTTCTCAGGAGAAAAAAAATAAAATATTCTGGTGGCTTTGCCCAGAAATGTCTGTCTACAGGACAGAAAAGCAGGAAACCAAAGGATTTCCCAGCCCTGCTCCTGCCACCCTACAGATTTCCTAACCATACATTGATAATAAATGTGGCTGAGCGGATCCTGTGGTGTGGTGTGAACTTACAGGGACCCAAACACGGCCATAATTTGGAGGATTCCTAATTAACAGCTGAGTCTTAATGAGTCCATTTCCATGCTGGTTATCTCCCAGGATTGAAAAGGACCTGCCAGGTCACCCAGGGCAAGGTTTGGGGTCTTGCAATGCCCTGCTGCAAGAACTGGGTCCCAGCTGTAATTAGCTCAATCTAATTAGCAGCGGAGAGGTTTGGTTACTGCACTTAGGGGAAGCAATTCCACATCGAAGCCGCCTGCAGGGCTTTGGGGACACGAATCCCACCTGGCAAGGCCTCCCAGGTTTTACCCTGCATCCTTACAGAAATTCTGCCGCTTTTTAGGCCTGAAGGAGTCAGAGAGGAAGGCCCTGCTGCTGCTGAAGGCTCTCAGTGGATTCACCAAACCCCCAGCCTCAAGTATTTCAATCAAAACATTCCAGAGGTTTCCTAGGAATCATCGCTGTGGAATTGGGATTTGTCATTCCTATGTGGGTGGCTCAGGGCCCAGTGAGCACCAGCAGTGAATTCCCCAGGGTTGTGACAACAAGAGGTGACCCTGGAGGGGTGCAGAGCCAGACTGGGCCCAAAAATAAAAAATTCCTTTTCACCAGGAGGCAGCAAAGCAGCGGGACACCTCTCCATGGACCAGACAAAAACCAAACCAAGCCAAATTCACCACTGAGAACATGGAAAGGCCAAACAAACCATGACGAAGGAACTGGGACACCTCTCCACGGACCAGAATAAAACCAAACCAAGCCAAATTCACCACTGAGAACATGGAAAGGCCAAACAAACCATGACGAAGGAACTGGGACACCTCTCCACGGACCAGAATAAAACCAAACCGGACCAAATTCACCACTGAGAACACGGAAAGGCCAAACCATGACTAAGGAACTGGGACACCGATCTCTGGACCAGAATAAACCCGAAACAGACCAAATTCACCACTGAAAACACAAAAAAACCAAACAAACCATGACTAAGGAACCAGGACACCTCTCCCTGGACCAGAATGAAACCAAACCAAATTCACCACTGAGAACATGAAAAGGCCAAACAAAATTGGACTAAGGAACTAAGAACTTCCATGACTAAGGAACCAGGACACCTCTCCATGGACCAGAATAAACCCAAACCGGACCAAATTCACCGCTGACAACACGAAAATGCCAAACAAACCATGACTGAGGAACCGGGACACTGCTCCCTGGACCAGAATAAAACCAAACCAAGCCAAATTCACCACTGAGAACACGAAAATGCCAAACAAACCATGACTAAGGAACTGGGACACCTCTCCATGGACCAGAATAAACCCAAACCAAGCCAAATTCACCGCTGACAACACGAAAATGCCAAACACACCATGACTAAGGAACCGGGACACCGCTCCCTGGACCAGAATAAACCCGAAACGGACCAAATTCACCCCTGAGAACACAGAAAGGCCAAACAAGCCATGACTAAGGAAGCACAGGAAATGACCACGAGGGTGGATATCCTCCTCTTTCCAGTTTACCCCCAGAGAGATTAAAAACTGAGCCGTTTCTCAACCGCTGCTCGATGACTTTATTTCCGAATGGGGAGGCTGAGGTCCTTCTGCATTTGGATATCGCTGCTCAAAATGTACTTGTGAGAGTAAATATAAGATTCAGTCTTTAAAATCTTCCTTTTGGGCTGCTGACAGTTGTATCACACAAAGTCTCTGTGTCCTAGCAACAACATAACTCTTGCTAAACTCAGGCAATTGGAAAATCAGTCAAATTCAGACACAATTAAGATTAAATGTCATAACTGGCAATGTATGACAAATACTAGGCCTTTCCAATTTCACTTTTTTTTTTAAATTCTCCTCTCCATATCTTTCGCAATGATTCATGCAATGACATGAGTAATACATGGAAATAAACGAGAATTGACTTTTGCTAAAATATCTGAATATAGAGCATTAGCTCTTCCCTAAGCATGTCCGGGTGCAGCTCCCATTCTCCTCCGAACCAAACACACGCAGCTGATAAAAAGCACAAAGGCACCCAAGCTCCAAAATGGGCTTATTTTAAACTTCAATCCCATCCTAAACCTCTTATTAAGACTCAAACTTCCTAATTTTCCCTTGACCGAACTTCAACCCAACTCCATTGCCCAGTCTGTTCATTTGCCACTGAGAGAGGGCAGATTTAAATGAGAAATGGTGAAGAAATTCTTCACTGGGAAGGTAGAGAGGCCCTGGCACAGGGTGCCCAGAGAAGCTGTGGCTGCCCCTGGATCCCTGGAAGTACCTTTCCCTTTAGGAAATTCAGGAATCAGGACACAAGTGGTTTCATTTTACTTCTCTTTTATGAAATTTTCCAGCAATTTTCCCTTTACCATGAATTTTTTAAGCAAAGGTTCTCTCCTGTGATCACTTTTTTCTCTCCCTTTGCTACCTGTTGTCTTCCTCCCTACTTCTTCTCCTTCCCAAACATCTTTTTATTTAAGGAGCAGAGAAACCTTGATGTGGAGAAGGCGCAGAAACTGCTCATCACTGACACTAACGCAGCTTCGCAAATTAAGATGACCTTAAACGAGCAACGTCTCACCACGATCCAACCTCAGCTTCCCGAGCAATGTTCAGTCAGGAATTATCACATCACTCTCCTTACGTTTCTTTCCTGACACAATTTCCCAAAGGGAAAGGCAGTTTCCCAACCTCCTCTTCCAATCCCAGCTGGGCACTCAACCTCGTGCCTGGTGTGCAACCCCCAGGGTTCAAGGAATGCTCACGTTTGAGTCCCATCCCTGCCATCCATCCTTTGCTCGGACTGAGACATGATCTCGATTTTTCCTCATCTCTGGATTCCAGTAATCCCTTCCCGGTAAGTTCTGACCTCAGAATCCCTCCAGCAGTGAGAACCAGAGCAGGTTTCAGCATCCAGCTGGGTGCACGCGGGATCTCCTGCCTTCCAGGGCTCACCAGTTCCTGTGCAACCCTGCTGGACAAGGAAGGTTTTCCATGGAATATTCCTCTGTGTGTGCCTTATCTGAGCTGGTTTTCTCTGCTGTCACATCCAGGTGTTCTTGGACACCTCTCTGGGCAGCCCCTTCCGAAGAAATTCCTCTTTCCCCTCATCCTGTCCTTGTTCCCTGGGAGAAGGGACCGACCCCACCAGGCCACAACCTTTAACAAGAGGATTCTGTGAAAACCAACAAAAGAGGGATTTTTTGCCCTTTCTAATTCTCTTAATAGGTGAATCAAGATTAGGAAGGCCTAGAAAATTCACCTCAGCTCGAATGCAAATTCCAGCACTGGCAGAAGCCCTGGAGATGTGGTCTGCAGACACCACACGACCTTCCAGGCTCCCTCTGCTCTGGGATAAATCCTCACCCTGCTCGAACTGTGTGAAAAATCTGCAGAAAGAAGCAAAGGGGAACGTGGAGACGAGAAAAGCAGCCATGCTGGGATTAAATAGATAATGCCAGGGTTTCTGGTGGAAGTAGAGGGAAAAACCAGCAGCAATTAAGCCCAGGAACACAAGACAAGGAGAATTCCGATATTGGGAGGAGAGTTTCCAAGGAGAAAGCCACTATCACTGCACTCCTTGCCTTCCCCAGAAAAACAGATGTGTTTTTGCAGAACAGGATCCACTTCTGAAGCTGCACCAACAAGTAAATTATTCATAAGAGGAGAGATAAAAGACAGAACATTTCACAGAGTAAAATATTTAGACTCGCCTCTCTCCGGCGGTGTGATCATGCCCCTGCTAACTGGGCAGACTGGGAATCAAAATGAAGCTCAATTAAGTGGTACAAACCATGCATATAAAATGCATCAGGCTGATAAAAACGACAGCACTCCTGCACCTAACGTTTCATCTTTCATGTTCAACCAGCTCGAGGAGAGCTAAGCAACGCTGCAATTAATCTGACTTCCTATCAATATGTGAGCGCAACACCTCAATAAAACAGGATGCTTAAAGGGCTGCTAAATGTATCAATATTCAATTAGACGGCGTTAATAAAGCCATTAAAAGAGAATTAACAAGGGTTTGCTCGGGAAGTATCGCTGTCTGACATTAGGTGGCTCTTTAAACATTTTCTAAAGAAATACAGTAAAAAGCTGTTAAAATATTTATGCAATGCTTGCATTAGCTCTGTTTAACTGGCACGGCAGCAATAATATCAGCGGCTTTAAACGCCCTGCTTCTCAGCACCACGATTATCCACTAGTTAGGGGGAGATAAATAAATTCCCGGCCTCAGAATTTTAATGCTTTTCATTACAAAGCAAAGACTTCCAAATCCTTCATTAAAGCTCAGAGCCTCGCTCGAAGTGGATGTTTCCAACTCTTTGTGGAGGCACAAATGTCAGATTGTGCAGCAGGAATTGGGCTGGAGATGGTCACCGAGGCTCCTGCTGCCCAGGCAGAGGAAAATTGGGGTTTTGCCCCAAACTTTTGAGCTCAGGCCTCACAGGCAGAGCCTTCCCGGAGGGCTCCCACAGCCAAGGCAGATTATTTCACTCGCAGGGATTGTGCTGGTGCAGCACTTCTGGGCTCCCGGCTCCTCCTCCAGCCCCAGCAACAAAAAGCCTCCCAGGACTTGTTAAATTAGCCAATGTAATGAAGTCCAATTCTGCGCTATTTGCACAGGGACTGGGAAAGATTCCGTGTTTCCATGTACATAAACAAAACCTGGCTCAGCACACCGGGGAATTAAGAGGTTTATAAAATATAAAAGACGTTCGCATTAATCTGTTAAACAATTCATTCTCTCCCCTGCCCTTTTTCCTGCTAAGTGAATTCATTACTTATAAAAAATGTATTTTTTGCTGCTGGCGCTTTTTTGCCGCTGGTGACTCAGTGCTGGCCCCAACACCTTGGGGCTCTCTGGGGGGACACTGATGCTGCCCCTGGTGGCACCAGCACTGCAAGGAAAGGAAGGAGCAAACGTTCTCTCTCCCAATTATTCAGAAGTTTTGGGTGTATAAAAGCACCATTTTTCGCGTAGGAAGAAGGACAGACTGCACCATCGATCTGAATTCAGTTATCAGGAGGTGTGGCAATGAAACAAATGAATTCACACCCCGGAAAATCCAAAATAAATCCAAAATAAAGCAGCTGCTCTGATGCTGCCCAGACAATGCTGAGTGTTTTCCTTCCAGGAGTTGCTGAACTCAGGGAAAATCCTGGTTTCTTGCAGGACAGGCTGGGCAAACTAAGCCCATCTTTGCACTGAGAAACCCACAACTCTTCCCAAGGAACCACAGCAATTTTGATGGGTACTCCTCTAAATTAGTACAAAAATCCATATTCTTCTTTGGACAATACCAGCACTTATTATTTAACAAGATCAAACAGGTGCTACTATGCAAAATCCTCTTAACAAGAACTTTGTTAAACTTTGTTTTCCTTTTAAAAAGGTCATTTTATCACATCACCAGGCCTCTGAGCTCCAAGGAAGTCTAATGCAGGCCCTGCTTGAGCGTTATCCACAGAATGCTTTGGAAAGACATTAATTTGTCACAATTTCCATCCACAAAACGAAGTGAGGAAGACTTTTAATGATGATGCAGCTCCTCTATGAACAAGGACTGTATTAATCCAACCCAAAATCAAGTGAGAACAGCGGCTACTTCCTCCTGCCTGCTTGGATTTCAAAGACACCAATAACTGCCCACTTCTCTAATAAAACAATTCCATCTTTCTAGCACGTTCCCTCCTCTCCTCCCCAAATATTTCTGTTTCAGAAGCGTTTATGTTGCAATCCCTGCTGGGTTTTGTGCTACCTCAACACTATCACCCAGATAATAACATGGTATCGTTTATTTGTATTTGGGGGTTTTTTGCTGCTTTTGTAGAGGTCAGATACACATTCCATTTTTCGTTCCTTGTGTAGCAAGAATCCCTGTTTTTTCCTAAGCTGGATGTTTATTTGTCCAACTAAAAGCTATCAGAGGAATCTGTGGAACTCGTTGAACTTTTGTAGCTTCCAACAATCCAATCTTCAACGAGATTAGTTTAAATCTAATCAAATGATGCTACACCTAACAGGCACCCAGTGCTTTATTTGGGACATTTAAATGGGAGATTTGCCCACTTTTCAGCCAAACGCCAGGGGTCTGCACACTCTTATTTTCCTATTTATGGCAGAGTCACGCAGTGAGTGCAGGAGCGTCCCTTCCACAGCCCAGGTGCAGCCAGGAGCCACATCCAAGTCAGAAAATGCTGCAGGGAGACCAGTGTGTGCTCTGGCTTTCTGAGCCACCCCAACATGGTGGTGAAGCACCGAGTTCTGCTCTTACAATTGGGCTCCATCAGTGAGATTTCATCTGTGAGTGTGATACCTGAGCAGAGGCTCCCTAGAGCAGAGGCCAGACAGGATTCAGAGAGTAAAATGGGGATTTATTGCAGGGCCTTCAACAGGGACACCTCGGGCACTCAGAGCCTCTCCGGGAGAGGCCACACCCAAGATGGACCCCGGGGCACGAGTTTGCTGCACTTGGATCAGTTTGGATCCATTCCCAGATCAGGGTTCATTCTCCAATGACAATTTCAGGGGATGATGGAATTGAGCCCAAGTCTGTCCCCCCTTTTAGAGGGCTCCGTTTCCATCTTTGGGGGCCTGGGCCAACGAGGTGTCCTTGAGTGCAGCCTGGAGAGGATTTGTTGTGTCTGAGCAGGATGGGAGAACAGGAGTTAACAGACTGCATGGAATTTTAGAGTTACACTAAAGCAGTGCAGGAGCTGAAAAACATAAAAGCTGAATTTTAAGGCACCGAGCGGAGCCTCATCCCTGCTCATGACTCACAACGCAGCCCCGCTGCACCGAGCCTGATTTCCCTGCCTGATCAGCCTCTTGTTCTCGGGGGGCAAAGCTGCTCCTCTCAGCCCGCGGAGAAGGGGCCAGTAACTGCAGCTCCTCATTATGTAAGAATCAGCTCATCAAGAGTGACCAAGACACATCTGAGGCTGTGATTGAGGGAAGGGAGACATCTGCTCGGAATTATCCAGCCCGCGGCTTCCCGACTGATAAGGCGTTTGCTGCCTTGGTGTGCAGTTAGGAGAGGGATAAATTTGGGGGATTGTGGAGTTGTTTTTGCCAGTGCAATGCAAACTCCTTGCCCAGCGAGCAGGAGAAAAGGCAGAACTCATCCCTAAACCACAGCACAAAGCACAGCAGACAAATCCTACACTGCATTCAAGGGGCTGGGTGTAATGTTAAAAAACCTGTCATTTCCATGGTTTTCAGGCTAAGTTGTAAAAATATTTCTGCTTCCATTTCCTAGTTCCCATCCAGTTGCGTGTTTTTTTTTTCCTTTATCTAATATCCAGAGTAAAACTAACATTCAAATGGATCGAATTCATTTCTCATGTGAATGGGAAGCCATTCCCCTGAAGTCAGAGTGGGCTGTGTATGAATATTCCTGATTAATTTGGTGATGGAGCTTGCTTTTCTATTTCTAAATGTCACATGCAGCTTTTCCAAAGCCAAAAGTTTACGTGTTTTATCAGAGCACGGGAGACACATCTCCTTATTCTTTCTTTTTACAGAGAAAAAAACTGTAATAAAACATGACCTTTTTATACATAATCTGCAGCAGAGTATGCTGGGCAGATAAAATATGTAACATGAGAAAGACTGCATGGAAACTGAACCCTGCCTGGGCTGGAACTGAGCAGAACTCTTGTTTCCCTTAGGGAAAGGAAGAGCATCAGATAGGATGAGGACACTGCTTTTCCCAGACCCAGGAAAGTGCAAATATGTGGGGCAGATGAAGGAACAGGCTCTGCTCTGCTCCCGGGAGGACCGGGAAGAACAAATTGCCAGGAACAGTCCCATTTTGGGGGATCATTCCAGCGTTCTCCAATTCCCTCATTCCTACAAAAGGCACACTCCACACACAGCCGGGCTTTTCACGGCTCCTTCAAAGTATTGGAGCGCAGGTAGCGAGATAAAAGCACAGGGATAAATTGGAGCCATTTCTTGAAGGAATCTGTCTGGATTACTGAGGCCAGACATCAAAGAAGGGGGGGAAAAAAAAGCACCCTCTTGCCAAGCCTATGTTTCCATATATGTATTTCCTCCCCGCTCCGCACACAGACTCTGCTTTTCGCATCAGCCCTCTTGGCTGATATCGCAACGCTTCGCGCTTTTCATCTTCAAAATGTGAGCAAATCCATCCTCGGGGCTCTCAAAATGTGAGCAAATCCATCCTCGGGGCTCTCAAAATGTGAGCAAATTCATCCTCGGGGCTCTGCTGGGAGGAAATGAGATAAATAAACGCGGGGATGCCTCGTTCCCTGTGGGGCGGTGGGAGGAGGGCTGGCGGGGACACGGTGCGAGCACCTCGCAGCCGATGGGTTTGGAGTTCTCCAGCAGCACTTTGGGCCGTCCTTGGCCCTGGGAAACTGCTCTGTCACTTGGAAAAGAACCGACATTTTCTGGAAAGAGTCTCAAACTCAGCGTCCAGCAAAGCGTCTGCTTCTGCTCCGAATTCAGCCCCACACACAGAAAATCCTGTCCTCAAGCACCTTTCACCTGCCTTCTTCTCTCTTTCTTCCTTCATTTCTTTTTTCTTTTTCATTCTTACTCTCTCTTTTCCTTTTCATTTTTGATTTTTTGGAGAGGCAGGCCTCCCCTGAGGGGGTGCAGCGAGCCAGCAGCTGCAGACATGCCTGCAGCCTGAGTCACGCACGCCGCGCTCGAGCAATGGAAAAGGAACCGTTCCATCAGGGATGCTCCATGGGATCCTGCCCAGAGAAACATCCAGGAATCACACTCGGCTCCCAGCACCAGCCACTCGCTCCTTTCCCCTGCTTTCCCTCCTCTTTCTGTGGGTTTTGTGGCAGAGGAGGACACCCCAAGGTTTTTAGAGAGGGGTCTGTGCACCTTGGCCACGTTCCTGGCAGCCCTGGCAGGAGAGAAATGCTTGAAATGCTGCCCTGCTGTGCCTGCGGAAATTCATCCACACCTGGAAATCCCTCTCGAGGGAGCTTGGAGAAGGGGAAAGCAGAGAAAATAAAGGAGAAAAAAAAGGAAGAAAGAAAAAAAATGGGAAAAGAGAGATTAGATGAACATTTATGTGGAAGTTCTGCACTCAGTTCCTGGCAGATCTTTAAAGGGAACTGAGGGATGAGCTCTTCATGAGAACAGCATGACCAGTTTCTCCTCAGACCTTTAAAAATTCCCTACACTCAGCTCGTGATACAAATTTGTATCCTTGCACCTCCCAGGACCTCCAAACACAAATCACTTGGGGCAGATGTGAGGGGAAGACTTTTATCTACACTCCATGACCACAGCACGGCAAAGCTGCCAAACCTGAGGATTTCAGCATGACTGTGACAACATTATCAGCAGTTTGCTTTTGGGTTTGGTTGGTTTGGTGGTTTTTTTTAAAAAAACTTGTGACAGAGCAGAACAAACTTGAGGACATGAATCTCAAGTATTGGAATGAAAGACATGATAAAAAGATCCTTAAATCTTGCATCTTGCTTTTTGAATTTTTTTTTCTGTTGTGGTATTTTTTTTCCCAGTTTGTTCTGACATGGACACACATTGCCAGGTCTTCCTCCTCCTGCTCCTGTTGTCTGCTACATCCACCCCCAGCTAAAATCCCAGGGGGCAAACTCAGGGAAGGGAAAATTCCCTGAATCAGAGAATCATGGAATGGTTTGGGTTGGGAGGGACCTTAAAACTCATCCAGTGTCACCCCTGCCATGGCAGGGACACCTTCCACTGTCCCAGGCTGCTCCAAGCCCTGTCCAACCTGGCACTGCCAGGGATGCAGGGGCAGCCACAGCTTCTCTGGGCACCCTGTGCCGCCACCCTCAGCTGTGACTTGGAAACTCATTTTCAGTCCTTGCTGTGTTTCTGAAGTCAGAAAGGAATATCTTTCAGAAACGAGTGTTTCTGAAAACCAGGAGGATCTCTTGGGTCTGGCCTGGTCTCTTCACAGGTGCTGTGAGGAGCAGCTCAAACACCTGGGGCTGCAGAGCAGAGCTCAGCATTTCCCCCTCACTGCCATTGAGACCCTGCTCACTCTCATCAGGAACAAATAAACTCAACAAGCACAAGGGTTCTGAAACCTGCCCGAGGAGCAGATAGAAAACCACGTGAGGAACCCTCAGGGGGTTTGTGAGCCAAGGCCGGACCTCAAGCTGGACCCTCCCATCCTTCTCCTGCCAAGCTGCACAAGGAGCTGGATGCGCAGCGCTCCTCGCCACGTGGGCCGCGCTATCGGCAGCAGATTGCGTCGTGTCCAGAGAGTTTTTATTTCCTGTCTCTCCCTAATAATGAGTTTATTCTCCTGGAGGATCGCACGTTGCCGTGTGCTCGCTATCGCGGCGCTGGGCTGAGCTCAGCCCGCCCGCAGAGGGAGGGAACAGCATTCCAGCTCTTTCCCCACAGCCAGCTCTCCTCCTGACCTCTCTGCTGAGCCACGGCAGAGGAAAGTGCTGAAAACTTCACATTCTGCACTGCAAAGGGAGGTTAAACACAGCTTGGGAAATGCTGGAGTCTACTGCTGCAAGGTATTCACAGAGTGGAACATGAAACAGGCTAATTCTTTATTAAATTTATTAACGTTTGCCGTTCTGTTATTGTTTTATCTTTAATTGAAAGGGACAGCTCGAGATTGCTCTGACTGACCAAGTGAAAAAGCAAAACTTTGAGTGCACTTGGCTCCAAGCTGCCAGCTGATGCGTCTGGAAACGGGAAAACACTCGTGCAGAGAAACCAGCACCTGTCCCACCATCAGACTGACTGCTGTGTGAACGAGGTCTGTGGCTCTGCACAGCACATAAAAGGGTTAAACTTCCCATTTCTCCGTTTTCCCACGGAAAAGGGGGTGATCCCTGAGTCCTTCACTGGTGCCCAGGCTGCAGGGCAGGGGCAGAGCTGCCCTGACTCCCCTGACCCCACGTGTGCCCCCAAACCAGGGTTTGGGCTGTGAGTAGGACACAGTCCCCTCTTCCCTCCAGGGGACTGGCACAGCCCCATTACCCTGCTCTTCTGCGGGTATGGGAAGGGAAGTTTGACCTTGACAGACATTATGACAGTCAGCCACAAAAAAGTCTCAGAATCTGTATTTCTGAGTCTTTCTATCCTCTCTCCTTCCAGCATATAAAATATCTTCTTTCACTGGTCCTTTCTTTTGGTGTATCCATGTAAGAAGTGGGAACTCCTTGTGGGGAACTCCTCATGTTTGTGGGGGTTGGAAGGAGGTGATCTTTAAGGTCCCTTTCAACCCAAGGCTTTCCATGATTCTGGGATTCTAAGATGATAAAAAGACCAAGAAAGCAGCAGTTTCACTCCTGCAGGGGCTGAACCCTTTCACTCCAAAATGCCACAGCCAGAGGTAGCCCTGAGCACACAACCTTTGCTAAAAATCACAGAGCAAACCTTTGTTTCTCAATGCCCGTGCTAAATATTTCATTTTTACACCACAAACCTGGGGGAAATACCTGTACCCTCAGAGCCACGGACTGATCCCGTTTTTACTGCAGCTGTGGTAGCTGGATTGCCACATTTCGGTGTGACTGTTGCCACTGCAGGAGGGGAAAAACTGTTCCTTCCATTAAAGTGAAACTTTTCCTTGGGTAGCAGTGAAATCCCAACTGTCAGCTGGGGCCGAAAGGCTGCGGCACAGCTGCCAGCTCCGGCACTCGCAGATAAAACAGGCTGAGGTCACCGCTTTTTGGCTGAGGCACAGCGCAGAATTATACCAGCAAGCACATTCTGACAGGTCCCAGCTCTCTGTTTGGGATTTGTTTGTTTAGATTTGTTTCTCTATCCGTATTTTCGAGCCATTGATTCCATGGAAGCGTGTCAGTTCATTAACAAATCTTGTCAGCTATTTTCTTTGGCGCTGGCAGCGCGTTGTTTCCCTGCTAAATTAATCCAGCTCCGATGTCACCCGCACACCAATCAGCGTCCCCATTCAGGCAGGTCGGGCAGAAACGCGGCGAGAACGACTTCTTTTATTTCAACCACAAGGGAAAAACAAAATATTGCTGAACTCTGAAGCCTCGCTGGAACTGGGCACATCGGCACTGTGCATGATGATGGCCACTGCCTCATTTCCAGCCCTGGGAATTCTGCTGGAGCCTCCTCAGGCCTGGGGAAAAGCTTTCAAAGTGACCCCCAACCCTGGGCCGTTACATCCCAACCCATCCTGGGTACTGAGTCTCCATGAAGAAGTGGAAAATCTGCAAAGGGGACAGTCAGGGATGATCTAAACCTCTGGGGATCTCCGGGATCCTGAGGGATTTGTAGGATAAGATGGAGGCTTAGACCGTGGCCTGAGGTGGATTTTGTCTCCTGGTAAAATGGAAGAATTTTTACAGAGGGAATAAAAGGCAGCAATGTAACCTCATATATTGCCTTTTTTATATTGCTTTGTTAAGGCTGGGCTGTAAACGTGATGAAAAGGAGCATAAAATGATGGGGGAATGAAGAGTGAACTCAGCTCCTCTGAAATATTCCAGCTTTCTCTTTCCATTGCCACATTCCAGCGGACACTGCCAGTGGCCCACCAGCCACAGCCACACTGATCTCATCCTCAGTGCTCCCAGAGTGGAATCCCAGCAAAAGGAACCTGTCCAGGACACAGCTGGGATGTTCCTGATGTCCTCGGGGCAAAGCCATCCCACCTCCATACTCTTTCTCATGCCCTCCCTCGCCTTTCCTCAGTGTTTCTCCTTCCCTGGTGCACACAGGGAAAGCTCCGTGACATCTGCCCAGAGTTACGTCCCTCTGACATTCCCAGTTACGACCTTTGTCAGCAGATCGTGTAAGCATGAAATTCATTCTGAGAATCAGCAACTCCGCTGCCTTCACCTGCCCCGCTCACGTGTTTGAAGTTAAGAGAGCACTCAAGAGCTCTGCTCTGCACAGACCCGGCCCCGACAGAGCGCAAAACGTTCTCAGCCCCAGACACGCAGCCAGTAGCCACAGCCTGTTCCACTCTGCGGCTCAGATTTAATCTTCCAGGGGCTCTGTTTCACTGACACAGCCGTGAACTGCTCCCCTCCAAGCCCCACGTGCTGCAATCAGCTTTCAAGGGATTTCTGAGCGCATTCATTACCGTCCCCTGCACACCAGCAGAGCATCGGTATTGCTGATGTAACGCGCCCCAGCCCAGTCAGCTGCTCCAAAAAGTGGTTTATTTCGCAGCTGATCGATGGTTTGCTGATTCTGGAAATCTCTCCAGATGACAAGTGTTTCTAAAACATTTAAGGCACTACAGAGCTGAAGGTTCTCCAGAGTGCAATCATCTTTCTGCAGCTAAATCATGGCAAGGAATGCACTCGCAACGTGAGCTCGCTCGCAGGTTTCCCGCCTGTGACAAATTGAATCCACCGCCAACAATTTCGGGGTTGCAATTACAAATGGGCAGCGCCTGGAAATTAATCACCCCAGTATTTAATGAATATGCACAGAAGTGATCTCAACAGCTGCGAGGCATCGAGAGGATTGCAAACCCCAGGCTGCGAAGTCAGGTACCAGTAACTCTTCCAGAAGTGACTCAGAACATCTCGCCCAGCACACATGAACACGTTTTGATGAGTCTGAGTATCAGAAAACACCGAGCTGACATTCAATATTTCCACAGATAACAGATGGTTTCACACGTTGCTCCCCACTCGGGGTTGCCTAATGCATCTGAATCGTGTTCTGAAATGGAACTCAAGGTTCGGGAAATCTCTGAGGTTTTCAAGAAATGGAGTTGAATGTCAGGACTACTCAAAGCAGCTGTTCCTGCTAACCATGGAAAATCACAGCCAAGTTTGTGTTTTTCTTTTTGCATGACCCAATGCAGGAATTATGTAATTTAGGGGTTCCATTCATCTCCAACCCCATTCTCCTTTACACGAACACTCTTATTTTCTGATTTATGCTTTACATGACACCACAGGATGATAAGAACACACCTCTCAGAGCTTTCTGTGCTGCCGCTTTCCACTCCAGACCAGGTGTTTGTGTTTCTCTCCACTCCCACCGGCAGCAGGGGATCAGTGCCTCAGTGCAAGGGGTTTGAGCTCAATGTTCCACACCCACATCAGGAACAGGGAGCTCTGTGCTCATCTGCAGCCCTGGCGAGTCCCAGGCAGCAGGGATGGGAACGCTGCTCCCTTCCCCGGGTTTTTCATGACCTTCTCACACCTCTGGGGTCCAGAACCCCCAGGTGCAGCCTGGCCTGCTGCCAGCAGCTGTTTCTCTGCAGAAATGCAGCCTCTCATTCCTCTCCTCAAAGTTATTTTTTACTCCATGGCCCTGCAGACCCCCTACAAGCAGCAGGGTGCTCGTGCCCCTCAGCTCCTGTCACCCCTTGTCCCTCGATGCCAGTGACAACAAACCCAACCAGCACTAGAGGCAGAAAAAGCACAACCACAACTTCCACAGACAAGCACAAAAACCCTGGGATTGCTTTCCCTGGGAAGCCCAGCCCAGTCCTGCAGACCAGAGCACGCTGCTATTGACAGAAACAAAAAACTGACCCACACACGCTGAGAAACTTCTGCCTGGACTTGCAACACTCACACCATGATTTCTTAGGACAATCAAAGTCGGAAATTCTGAATAAAAAGGGCAAAATGATTTTGCAAAGCCATGACCAACTTTTCCCTGTGGTTTGGGGTCTGTGAACTGCCTCATGTGCTACAGAGGCCAAACCCAGGCAAGTCTGATTGTCCCATTCCACAGCACTGCCTCGAAATTCCCGCTGGGATGATGAACCTTGTGTTGTCCACACCACACACAACTCCCCCAGAATGCGAATCTTCAGCTGGACACCCCAGGAACTAAAAAACCAATCCCAGTTTACCCCAAAACTGAGAAACAATCTTTGATAAATGTTGTATTTCTTAAGGAGCAGATCTCAACCAGATCTCCAAATGCACGCAGTCAGACAGGCGCCCGCAGAGGGAATTTACTGCTCCTCCCTGTCCTGCTCCTACAAGAGGTGGAGGTTGCATCTCACAATCTTCTAAATCTGACTTTATTACAGGTACAGGAGGGTTGGGCATGTTCAGCGAAGCCCGCATTAGGAGTTTTATGGTTTTTTATGTTTTTATGTCCTTTTAATCGCTGACATGGAATGTAAATAGTTTCCTCAATTGCTGCATAGTTCCCATTCCTGCAGGAAGGCACACCCTCTGACAGAGATTGAGAGAAAATAAAGTTAAGTCCCTGTTTACTGAAGGAATTAAATTCTCCTCCAGTTACTGGAACAGAGCAACCTATGCACGGGGCATCCACACACCCCTCAAGGACAGGTTCTCAGCAGCTCAGGAGCGTTAAAAATAACACAAAGCAAGCTCAAGATTTGGGCTCGATGTGGAATAATAAATTGAACTGGAATTTATCCCAGCTGGGTAATGTTAGGGTTCATCCAGCTGACTGGGAACAAAAAGCATCTTGGTTGTTTTACTCCAGAGGACCCAAGAGGTGTCCCGTGGTTTTCCATTGAAGTTGTCCATCCCCAGCCCGAGGCAGGATGGCCCTGGCCTCCCCTGGACGTTTGCTCTCACAGGCACATTCCTGACTCCTGCCAGATAAAACTGCATCGCGTGCTCCATTCAACTGAACAAAATACCTGTGGGGCTTTGCCTCCCCAGCAGGGGAACCTACACAACTCACAGATCCTTGGGAACAGGATAAAAGGCTTTCCCTAGGTCAAGAGTGATCTCTGGTTTTCCTGTGACAAACAGCACGCGGTTGTCCTGATCTGGATTCCCACAATATATCCTTGAAAGTCTCTTAGAGGAGAACGGAACAGTTGTGGGGTGGATGAAGACTTTGATGGCTTTTTCCATTTGTCGTGGACTCCTAGAAGGGATTTCATTCCTGTGGGGTTTTGTATTCCTTTAAAAGCTCTGCCCATGGGACTACGGCTACAGCAGCCCCTGATCCCTGTCTGAAACTTGCGGATGTGAGCAGGATTTGCCAAGAGCTCATGGAAAATCACGGACACAAACAGCAGCACAACCATCCCATCATCAGCCCTTTATCAGCAAACCCAGAGAGCTCCACTGAACATCCCAGCAGGGGTTAATCCCAAAGTCTTGACTCCTCACCCCCGATGGACACTGCGTGGAGCAAATCACGGGTGCAGGCAGCGTTAGGAGGGTGAGTCCTCCCAAAAAAATTCCAGAGACTGTGGGGTATTCCAGATGATTATAAATAAAAGGCTTTGCCACAGGAAAGGAGGACAAATCCAATCAAACACACAGGAAAACCCTGACAGGCAACGTGTCCATTTTCAGCCCCACATAAATGCAGACAACCATAGAGATTCCTGCTCCATCAGCAATGCACAAACACCCAGAACCCAAACTGGAACAAAACTCCCTCGTTAGGGGACTCTTTATAGGGGACCAGTAGCAAAACTGGCCCCGGGTTCATTTTAAACCATCAATTTCAGAATTATAACCCTCCTCTGCAAGAACAAAGCGGCCGTGCGGCGGGTACTCACTCATTCCTCTCCAGATCGATGACCAGACGTTGGTTTTCAGCTTGAATTACAAACTGCAGCGCGGCTGGGTGGTTCTGAAAAAGGAAAACAGAGCTGGCTGAGTCCAAACCCAGGGAAATGGACACAGCACGGAATCACTGGGAGGTTTGGCTTGGAAGAGACCTTAGGGATCATTCAGTTCCCATGGCAGGGACACTTCCACTGTCCCAGGCTGCTCCAGGCCCCGTCCAGCCTGGCCTTGGGCACTGCCAGGGATCCAGGGGCAGCCCCAGCTTCTCTGGGCACCCTGTGCCAGTTTCCCTCCCAGGGAACAATTCCTTCCTAACAGCCAAATGTATTTCAAATTTTTAAGATGCATTTCAAGCTTTGCATAAAGCATAATTAAGTTTTATTTTAAAAGAAAAATGAAGTGGTATTGGAGCAATTAAATAGAATATCCTGAGCTGGAAGGGACCCACGAGGATTAGCAAGTGCAAAAAACATGAAATGTCAATAAAAACATGATCAACAGTGTTATCAAGTATCTCTGTGACAACAGATAAAGCATTTATGCCTATACAAGTATTCCAGAGAATTTTCTAAAGAAGACATCAGCACAGAGCCCAGGGAACTCCCAGCTGCTCTCCGGCACAGAGCAGGGACCAGGACATCTGGATTGCATTTCCAGCACCATCACGACTGCACTGTTCATATTGCCTCTCCCCTGATTATAAAACCCAAGCTCTTCTTCATCTCCAGCATCCCAAGGTAAATCTGATTATTTTTTGGGGGGGGAGCTGTGAGAGACGATCTGAAGTAGTAGAGGCCTAAAACTTGCAGGAAGGGGCAATGCACCACCACAGGCTCTGCATTTCCAAGGAGCAGGCAGAGTTTGCAATGTGCTGCCTCCTCTTAATCCAAAAGACTCGGCTCGCATATATTTTAAAAGCGTTTACATTGAGCTTCCATTTCATTAAACAAACTCACTGGGTTGCGCGACGGCGTTTCCTTGTTTGAAATTCTGATGGTAGCCCCATAAATCAGCTGTTCCCCCGCACGCCCGAAATGTTTTTCTCGAGATTTATGTCAGCCAATTGCAGCAAGAATCATTTGAGGGTTTTCGTGTTTAATTGATTTATTGAGGAATGTGTCTGAGCTCGTGATTGCTGCAGCAGGGCCTTCGTGACGGACGGAGCATCCGCGCCCTCGGAACGCAGCGATCTTCAAATTGTTTGAAAAATTAGAGATGTTTATTAAAAAGCGGAATTATTGGGAGGCTGTCACAGACTAAACAGAATTGTTCAAATGAGAAATGGCTGCGAAATCCCCGGTGCTCTCAGGCAGGGAGTGAGACACTGTGGCTTTATCCAGTGTCCTGCTCGTGCGAAGCCGAACGTGCTCTCCCAGCAAGAGCATTGAAATTCCGCATCTCTGTGAACTCTGCAGAAACCAGATCCCACCAGAATGCTAAATAAATGCTTCAGACTATCCCTGGCACTCAGCGAACACATGGGAGTCATTTATTGCCATGAATATTTAGAAGCAGTGTTGATTATGACTTTAATATTAGTGCAGTGCTTCCAAAACCCGGGAGGATCTACGGAATATGGAGTTTTGAGAGAGAGAACCACAATTAATTACAATATAACACAGTAAATAATTAAGATATTGCAGTGGCACAAATGGATTCTTTTCAGCTGAAGGCCCTCTTAATATGGAAATGACAACGATGTTTATTCATGAGCTCGCAGTGGTACTTATTTGACAGTCAATTGGTGTTGGGAAAGTTGCAAAGTTAAAAAAGCAGCTGCAGGATGGAACAGGCTGCCACGAGACAAAATCATCTCCCAGAGAATTCCTAAAGCTCCAACTTCTCCACAATAATGGCCCAGTTATGGATGCTGCGTCGCTCTGCACAAGACTCAGGTTCGGAATCTTGCTTCACCATCGATTTTTCTCTCAAACA
Source organism: Pomatostomus ruficeps (assembly GCA_013400735.1). Lineage (NCBI taxonomy): Eukaryota > Metazoa > Chordata > Aves > Passeriformes > Timaliidae > Pomatostomus > Pomatostomus ruficeps. The sequence continues at coordinate 56,834 of VYZT01052831.1, forward strand.
AATGGCTCATTTCCTTCTTTTCCATCTGCGAGGAGATGAGACTATACTTTTTCCTAGTCTGACTGGAATTCATAAGCACAAAGACAGCAAAAACCACCCACTGCGCAGGTGTTCGGGGGACTGCGAACAGGAACACTCGAAATTATAAATTTCTAATGGTACAGAAAACTGAGCATCTCTCAGAAAGGGCATTTGAGGTTTGTGTTTTGGTTTTTCCTCCTCTTTTTAAAATCCATACTCTTGTGAAATTAATTCAGATTTTTTGTTTGTTTGGGGGGTTTTTTTGAGTGTTTCTTGCAGTGGTTGTGGAGCCTCCCCTGAAATATTTGCACGTTTCTGCCACAAACCCTTAATAGTTCATTTTAAATCCCGTGAAACACTGTGACACCCTCCCCTTACCATCAATATTTTCAAAACAGCTGCAAAGTGAAACGGGAATGACTATAAATACAGATATTAGAGCACTGCTTTGTATTTTCCACTCAGAATAATCGAAACATCACCTTGTGGGGGTGCAGAATCTCCCGCTCAGAGCATTTGAGAAAGAGCCACTTGTTGTAGGTCCCCTTAAAATTCACAAACAAGAATTTCTGTGCTGATGCCTCAACTTCTTCCCACCTTGATCCCTTTAAAATTACCGACTGTGGGATCCAGGTGAACCTGATGAGAGTGGCATTATTGAAAGCATAATGAAGAATTTTGTGGGGTTCTACCCTCTTTTCTCTTTTCTGGTTCTCTCCTAAAACTGCAGTTTGCTGTTTTCTTTCTTGGCAATTTTTTTTTTGTGGCATAAGAGAAGATTTCATCAATGCACACAAACATTTCCCCGATATCCTAAGAAGCTGAACTGTCAGAACGATTGAAGTAGGAATGTCCATGACTTTCCCCTCTTATTTAGAGGATTCACTTCCAAAATTTGCATCAAATTGTATCCAAAACACAGGAGAAGCATTTCCCCCTTAATTTGCTCCTTCCTTGCGTGGAACTGAAGGGTTTTGATTGGAATTGATGTGAGTAAAGCTCAATATTCTGAAGGAAATTACTGAAACATTCAGTCAAGGTCAAGCAAGGATTCCCACTGGTAAAGCAGATTAAAAAAATTAATAAATCAGTATTTGATTAACTAGAAGATGAAGAGACAGCAGCCTAATTCTGAGTCGGAAAAGTCCTGCAGTAAAACTGCTTTAACTAGTCCATGGTTTTTAAGTATTACTTTCATTTTTTCCTTTTTAAATCACATTGGTCTTCATATAGAAAGAGGAAAGGAAGGACAGTTTGGGGATTAAGGGCTTCCCCTGTGAACGTGGGGATGGTGTTGGGAATACTGACTAATACTAATGATATCTAGCCGCAAAATAACCCATTTTTATTCCCGAAATACTCATGGAAAAGATACATTTGGAGAAGATTTGTTCACCTTGGTGGGATACCCATTCTGGAATTTGGATGCAAAGGAGCTGTCACTGAGCAAAATCTGAATTATTGCAGGATCCCCCCTCCTTTGGGCTGTGACCTTTTCCCCTACAACCCCATGGGACTGGGAGAGAAGACCCAAAGTCATTTTTTATTACATTTAAAAAGCATAAAATTGATGGAATGGAGAGTCCTAACACCTCTATCTCTGCAGCTTCCTCCATATAAAAATAAAGGATTTTATTGGCTTGAGATATGTTAGATCAGCACAGACAACTTTAAATAAATTCTAGCAATGACATAATAGAAATAAAGGGAAATATCTACAGATAAGGGAAAGAGTGGAAATGAACTCAAACCAGCAGCATTCATTTGTTTGGACACACAAATGCATTTTCAGCTGGGTCCTGTGTCCAAATCCGCTGTTTGAGGGTAGAGATCAGCAACAGAAATAGAACCAAAAGGGGTGATTTTGCTTCTCTGGTTTCAGAGTTTGAAATTACAGCCTGACAGGGGCAGACTGAAATAGGCAGGTTTGTTATAAATGCACCAAAGTGGTTTCCAGAGCTGGTATTAACTTTGTCAAAGCCAAGCCTGCAACAGGCTCAGCTTTGCACATGGCCAAGGTGACCTAGGCCCATGCAAGGCTGAAATGGGGCAAAATTAGTAGGACAGAACGGAAAAAATAATAATTATGAGGAGAATGATGGGTTGTAATTAGCTGTGTGCAGCGTGGCTCCTGGCATTGCACAGGGAGCGAAATAAAAACGCAGCAAACGCTCCCCTCAGAGTGTCCCGGTCCGTAATGAGCTGGCGGGGCTTCGGTTTGGAGACAGAAATCACATCAAATCAAAGCAGATTCCAGGATTTGATGGACAAAGGACTCCACCAGGGGATAATTCAGGAGTATTTGTGAATCCAGAGTTTTAAACCGGGATAAAAGCACTGATGGTGTTTGCTCCAGGAGCAGGGCCCGCTTTGGCCAGAGCCTGCCTGGAGCAGTGTGCCCGGCTTTGGGGCAGGGTGAGGACATGGAGAACTCGGAGAAAATCCTGAGGAGACCACAGAGATGATGGGAGATGGAGCCTCTGTGCTCAGGGATGGGCTGGGAGAGCTGGGGGTGGAGAAGAAAAGCTCCAGGGAGAGCCCAGAGCCCCCTCCAGGGCGTAAAGGGGCTCCAGGAGAGCTGGAGAGGGACTGGGGACAAGGGCTGCAGGGACAGGACACAGGGAGTGGCTTTGAGCTGACAGTGAGGAGGTTGAGATGGGATATTGGGCAGGAATTGTTCCCTGGGAGGGTGGGGAGTCCCTGGCACAGGGTGCCCAGAGCAGCTGTGGCTGCCCCTGGATCCCTGGCAGTGCCCAAGGCCGGGCTGGACGGGGCTGGGAGCAGCCTGGGACAGTGGGAGGTGTCCCTGCCATGGCAGGGGTGGCACTGGATGGGATTTAAGCTCCCCAGGTGACTTTTAAGGTCGCTTCCACCCCAAACTTTCCTGTATTCTCTGATCCTATTTCCTTTCTCCTCTATGCTCTTACACCCAGAAATCCCAACACAAAACCAAAGGTCATAACTTTCTCCTCCCCTAAGCACGGCTCTGGAAGTGAAGGACTTTTGCGATTTATCAGACACTCACATTCCACACACACACTTTTTTTTCCTTTTTCTTGTATCAGAAGCATTAACACCAGGAATTAGAAATTGCATAACTGGGGAAAGAGTCCATGATTTCCAGTAGGGATAAATCCCATGCCATTTTTTTTTGGCTATCTATATGAAAATACCTTTTATTTCCCTCATTCATCACCCGCTGACGTTCTGCATTGGTGCTAAAAGGTGTATTTACAGTATCAGATCCTTGGGCTGATATTATTCCCCCACTATCTATAAAACACAAAAAGGGAGAAGCTGGGGAATCTCTAAAATAAAATAAAGTCACTCCGGGAACCTTACCATGGAAACTGGAATTCAACCCAACAAAGCAAGCTGCCTACAAAATATATACATTTAAGATAATTACAACCTGCAACGAACGCTGTAAATTGTACGGGATGCTTTTAAATCCATAAATATTTCCTGGTTTTCTTTTGCCTTCCGTTCAGAAGCGAACACAAAGTGCAGCGTTTTCTGCAAACACCTCCAAGACCGAGCGATGTTTGATGACATGAAAAGTATAAACATTTAATTTTTCTGCTTTTTCAGGTTCCTGGGGGTAGCAAATTCAGCTGTGCTCTCCCTGCTCTCAGATGAGAAGGATTCATCTCTGTGGCTGCTAATAATGAGCACCAACCACGAGAACAGAGCCTTTTGCAGTTGTTATTTTTTATTTTCCTTAATGGCTCAGCAAAGATTCCCAAGCCCTCAACAAATTGGCTGAGCCAGTCCAAGAATGCAGGAAACCAAAGAACTTCCAAGTTTGTCCCCAAGTTTATTTTAAAGTGATTATTTGAGAGCAGAACGATCAGATTTTTGCTTTCTTGCTGACTGTACAAAGCGATGCAAGATTCCTCTAACTGGCAGGCACAATAGCTAAATTTATTTCCCTTTTTTTTTAATTTTTGTCCTCTTTTTCTTCAGTCCTACGGCAAATCAACTTGTTGCTTGGAGGTAGTCAGGCTTTTACACCCTCTCCCTTTCCTGCTCCCCACATTGCCATATTATATATCTAGGGCAGATTATATTTATATTTATATTTATATTTATATTTATATTTATATTTATATTTATATGTATATTTATGTCTTTTATAATTTATATTTATATTTATAAAAAGCCTGCTGCTCCACAGGACACAGCAGACCCCATTGCAGATGAGATCCTAAATTTTTTCTGTCCCATCCCTGGCTTCTTTACAGGAATCATGGAATGGTTTTGGTTGGAAAGAACCTTTAAAAATCCTCCAATCCAACCCTTGCAATGAGCAAGAAACTCTTCCACCAACTGACAGAAAACCCCACCATGGAGCTCATGGGGTGCAGATAAAATGGGAACGACCCTAATTTGGGAAATTTCTCTTCACAAACTAAAACAATTTTTAATTAAAATCAAAAATATCAATATTTCTGTGGGCTGCCCCTCTGCCTAACATCTGCTGCAGGTGCTGTGACTCTCTAAATCTCCATAAAAAGGGGGATTTTTGTTTCAATTCCCAGCTCCTTGCTCACTGCTGGTGTCCCAGGATCCCCACCCGGAGTTAAAAATCCAAGCAAACAACACTCAAGAAAGAGGAAACGGAGAAGTTCGTTGTGCCAGACCAAAATCAATAAAATGACCCAGCTCTGGCTCCCCATTTCCTGCTTTCCTGCAGGAACACAAAGCTAATGGCTGCTCCTGGAGGGGGAAAGCCTGGTTACAACTCAGCTACATCCTTTCTGACAGCTATTCCTGATTCACATCTTTTGATTTACGTTTTTTTTTTCTAAAAAATCAAAGGATAATCCGGCTAAAACATGTTCAAAATGTCATAACACCGAGGAGCAAATATTATATCCAAAAATATCCAAAATAACTGGTTTGATGGGTTTGATGTTTGAAAGAAATCGGCACCTTCTGAGGCTGAGTTATGTTGTGGATTTATTTGGTGTCAGTAAAAAGTCAGGCTTGAAACCTGAATTCAACCTTTACATTTATATTTATTTTCATGATCAGGCACTGAGGTTGCACTGAAACTTACTTAGGTGCGTTTGACCAGCTTAAAAAGGGATTAGCAGAAAATTTTCAGCTTTATACTTTAAAAAGAAAAAAAAAGAAAATAAATTCCGCCTTTCTTTTTAATTAAATCTGAGCAGTGCAAATAGGGCAGCCTTGGTTTTTGCAGCAGCTCTCCAATTATCCTCTGAACTATATCGGTTAAAAATAGGTCAAAAATCAATATTCCCTTGTCAGAACAAACCTTGCCACAAAAAAAAAAATCTTTCAAAGATTTTCAAAAACAAGCTGAGAGAACAAAGATGAGTGAATGATGAGAAAGGGGATTGGAGCTGCCAACACTCTGAGAGATCAGATGGGGAGGGAGCTCCAGGATCCTCGGGGATGTGAGTGAGGAGAGGGATGGGTGCTGAACACAAACCAGCCAGGGAGGCAGGGAAGCCTTTCCTGACCCTTTTTCCAGCCCGGAGCAGCCCTTGGTGGGGATTTCCTGCCCTTCCCCGAGCGCCTGGGGACCTGTGAGGAGCCTGCTCCGCACCTGGGGCGGGGGATTCCTTGGATTCACGGCCACAAAAAAAAGAGGAAGAAAGGAAAACGCACCAGCATGTGGTTCTGACTGAATGGAAGTGACTGCAGCAAAGTGTGAACTCGGTTTTGCAGTAAGAACAAGCAATAAAAATAATAATAAAATGTGTGTGCTCTTAGGCAGCCCTCATTTGCTGCGGTGTGTCCCAACCAGACCAGCTCTGTCAGGGGCCGTTCCCACAAATCCACCCAAGATCCCCAAATTTGCTCATCCAGGTACTCCAGGGAGTGCAGGGCTTCCCACCCAGCCCAGCAGGATCTAAGTTCAGAAAAAGGTCAAGAGCAGCAGCGGTTTTGAGCCAGGCCGGGTCAAAGGGGGTGTTTGCTCTCACATCCCAGCCCCTAAACTGGCCAGAAGGGCTGGATCCTGCCTGTCCCCTGACACCCTGAGGGGTGGCCAGGAGGGTGATTGATTGCACCAACACAGATTTGAGTTTTTGAAAGATCTGGAAATATAAAGATCTTCTTAATACCAAACAAAAAAAAAAAAAAAAAAAAAAAAAAAAAAGAAAGGCAAAACAAAAACTTGTTCAAGAGTCTGGTTAAAAAATGGGCTAAAAAAATGAATCCTCCCCTACATTGCTTTTCCTTCCTGTATTCCCAGGATCCCAAACTGGTTTGGGTTGAAAAGGACTTTAAAGCTCACCCAGTGCCACCGCTTCCGTGGGCAGGGACACATTCCACTGTCCCAGGCTGCTCCCAGCCCTGTCCACCCTGGCCTTGGGCACTGCCAGGGATGTTGCCCCAAGAGATCAAAACAGAAATACCCTGTGAGCTTCTAGGGGAGTGTCTGTGTGGCCTTATCTTCAGAAAAGGTAACTAAACACCACACAGCCTTAGAGATTTGAGAAGCTCGTGGCAGCTCCTGCAGCCTTTTGCCACCACCTCTGCACAAAGATGGGTCCCTCTGTCACAGGGACATTTACACCTGAAAACCTCAAGCCCAGGATCAGCCATTTTTCCAGCCTCAAAACCACCTCAGGAATGAAACAACCTGGAAGTGGCTCAAGGAGAAGCTGCAGTCATTGCCCAGCAGTGCCACTGCACGGAGGAATCACAACTGTGATCAAACCGACGGGAGCAGAAAGCACCTCTGGGCGGGAATCCATCCACTGCTGCTCAAACACCGCTCAGCGCAGGGAACACAAACCTGCCTGGGCTGAGGAAATTATCACAAAACACAATTTCCCAGCCTGGCAGAGCCATCGCAGTGGGGCTGGGCAGCCTCTGCTGTGGAGCAGCCTCGCTGCAGACGGCCCTTTGCAGTTTGGGGAATTGTAACGGGAATGAGCTGATATTTGCCAATTTGAAATGGACGCGGACGCCTTTGAGGACCGCGCCGCGCAAATTCAGCGGGTCCCGTTTGGGTTGTTCCTGTCTGGAAAAGCAGAATTCCTCCTCTGTGTCAGGACGCCGGGGGCTGTGACCTCCTTTTCCCAGAAGTTTGATTGCAACACCGCGTTCTCCCAGAGAGCTCCGAGAGCCAAGGTCAAGCACGGACCACGGCAAAGGCTTCAGCAGCTCGTTAGCCACTGTAATTATATTTTCTGCACCTCGCTCCCTGTCCCACTGTACTTCCTGAGGGTATTCCCAGCTCACAGCTCCACGTTTCCCACCCACACAGGCACTGCTTTATACCAGAGCTGGAGTGAGCAGCCAGCCCAGCCCTCCTGAGGAACATCTCCCCTTCCACACATGAAATTATTGCAGCCATCACCTGGGGGGAGCCCAGGACTGTGGGGGAGGAGAATTACAGTGATAATTACTCCTGAATTTCCACTAATTAGAAATGGCCCAAGCCCTAAACAGGTGCTCCAGGTCCTGCCTGGGAATGTTCCCCTCAAGGGGAGCAGCCTGGGGAGGGCACAAGCAGACAAGCCCCAGGTGTCCCACTGGGATTGTAGCATGATCAGAGCTGGATTTCAGGCATAAAACAAAATAAAGTCCATTCTGAACTGTCAGAGTCATTATCTGAGCCACTTCTTACAGCCCTCAGTGTCACCTGCAGCAGTGCCAGTGATGCCTGAACAGAGGCTCCCTGGAACAGAGGCCAGACAAGATTCAGAGAATAAAATGGGGATTTATTGCAGGGCCTTCAACAGGGACACCTCGGGCAGGCAGAGCCTCTCCGGGAGAGGCCACACCCAAGCTGGACCCCGGGGCACGAGTTTGCTGCACTTGGATCAGTTTGGATCCATTCCCAGATCAGGGTTCATTCTCCAGTGACAATTCCAGAGGATGATGGAATTGAGCCCAAGTCTGTCCCCCCTTTTAGAGGCTCCGTTTCCATCTTTGGGGGCCTGGGCCAACGAGGTGTCCTTGAGTGCAGCCTGGAGAGGATTTGTTGTGTCTGAGCAGGATGGGAGAACAGGAGCTCCCAGCCCGTGGGGAGTGGGAGAGTTCCACACTAAAGCAGCGCAGGGTCCAAAAAATATAAAAGCTGAATCTTAAGGCCTCACCAGCACAGAGGTTACAGAAGGGTTACAAAGTCATGGAAAACCAAACCCCAAATCCCACTGCCAAGGTTCTGCAAGCTGCCCCAGAGGGAAATAATGAGGAATTCAGCAGGAACTGTGGCCACTGAGACCCAAACAGAGGTGGCCACCCACTTCCCTGAGCTGGAAGTCAGCTCAGAACGCTTCAAGAAAGCCCATGAATTATCCCATCCCTGCAAGAGGATTTCAGATGCTTTTTGTTTCCTGTCAATACGAATCTGGCTGGGCTCGGGGAGTTCTATTGAATGCACATGTATCTCCTTCGAGCCACATTTCTTGCTCTCCAAACATCTCCCTCTAAATTAAATCCTTTCATATTCCTTGAAAAGCTCCGTTCTTAATTAGGAAGGAGCTCTGATTTTCCATTTTCATTAATTCACTCGATTTCAAGATTTTGAAGCCAAAGTAATTGCAACTAAGTGAAACTTACTGAAAGGCAAAAAAGATACAATCAGTCGCAGACAATGAGGAAATTAAGGATTTTTTTTGAATGCAAGGGTTGGTCTGAACGTCCTGGCTAAACAGAATTCTCGACAACGCAACAATCTCCAGAGAAGCAATGATAGATGTTTTGCTTCTCTGAATGAACTCGGAGGCTTGGTGAGATTAATGCTTGAATCACTTCATTTATTTGGCTTAATTTATATGCTGCTCTTCACTCTCAGAGCCTCCCTCTCCCCTGTCACACAGTTCTTGGCCTGTGCCAAGATTTCGGAGCTCAGGCTCCGCTCTCCCCGAGCATCTCTCCCCGTGCTGGGGCTCAGATGGAATCTGCTGCGCTGATTTGTTATTGCAGAGCTGCTTCTGGATCCCAGTTCCCTCCTGCGTCCCCAATTCTGGAATCCAGAGCAGGAGCGAGGAGTGGGGGCTGACTTCCACTCCTTTGCCTCTGATGATCTTTTGATGATGATTGAGTTATCCAAAGGCAGATGAAATATTAATTAGTATTTTTTAAACTAATGAAAAGGGCGATTTCACCCCACTCTCGGGCTGCTCCAGCTAACTTGACAAACTTCCCAAAGCTGTCCTTCCAAGACCCATGAATCACTTTTATGTCCTGGAATGCGCCCTGAGAGAAAGAAGGATCCAAAGATTTCCCAGTAAAGTAAATTACCCTGAAACCTGGGGGCAGCATCTTGCATTTTTCTGCTTAATTAGAAAGGGACTTTGCTCAGAGAGACCCCACCTATGCACTGACATTCCTGGGGAAAACAAATGGCACGGAGGAGTGGGGAAAGCAGAGTGAATTCATCTCCGAAAGCACATCCCAGAACAGAAACACATGTTCTGTGCTGACTGATACCCAGAGGTTTCAAGTATTAACGACCAGGGTATTTCTTGCCACAAAGACAAAACACAGATAAAAATGTCATTACCATTAATATCCACGCAAAAAAACCCCTGTACACAAAAATATCTATTCACGATAAAATGGATTTTAAGATATCTAAATGGGTTATAGAGTCCATTAGGCATCTAATTACTCTTGGAGATAATTTAAGTGTTTTCAATTGCCATCTGAGCTTATGGAAAATATGTTTCTTTTTGCATTGCCCATATGCTCAATAAGAATAAGCCATAAAAAAGTATTTCTAGAACAACTTCTTCCGTGACATATTAGATAAACCCGTGCCTCTCAAAAAATAACCCCTGCATCAAGGTTATATAAATTGATATTAAAGCTCAGCAAAGATGTGCTTTACACTAAATCATCTCGGAATAGGACAGCCTTTCTCCATCGAAGGGCACGAGGTAAAGAACTGAAGAGGAGGTAAAAACAGATAATCAATTATTTCAGCTGGTTTCAGGGTTAGTGCTGAGATTTTCAGCCCTTTAGAGAAAACCCAGAAATCAATAGAGCCCAGAATTTCGAGATAACAAAGCAAGAAACATCTCAAAGGCATTTGCAAGGTGTGATAACAGCATAAAGCCAAGCCTGCTGTCACCTTCAGAGTGCAAACGAACGGGAATATTCCGGAGTCTGCTCTGAACCGACTGCACAAGAATGGCAGAGAGGGAAAAATCCCGCAGAGGGCTCAGGAAACATCTCCAGATCCCACCCTCAGCCCCACGGAGCAGAAAATCAAAGAAAGAAGGAGAAGGACCAGATCTCTGCAGCTCAGCAGGTGCTGGAGCCCACGGGGACTGCGGGAAAATGGACTTGATAGGAGCTTGGGAACAACGGGAGAGAGCAGCAGTGGTCATTGCAGCTGAGAGGGGAGGAGCAAGCGGAGTTATGAGCTAAAAACTTTATTTTAATTGTGCTTTAGGGAACCAGATCTCCTCCCAAGGGCCTTCTGTGCAGGACCTGGACTGGGAGAACATCCCACCCTCAGAGGGACTCCTCATCCGCCCTCCTGGACAGCTCTCAGCTCTAACAAACCTTTCAATCCTGCATTTACAGTGTTTCCCCCTCTTTTCACTCCAATATTTGTACAGCTCCTACTTCTGCTTCCATCCCCAAAACCAGAAGCCAATGGCTTGGCACAGGTAAGAGAGAACTGCAGCACAACAAAAAAATTTAACGAGCCCTTCCAGCTCGTTAAACCACCCTAAACCTCTTCAAGCAATAAATACCTCTAATAAATACCCCAACCCCATGGCATCCTGACCCACCTCTCCGATTTCGGGGAGTAAATAATAAAATTCAACAGAACAAAAGGCTGAACTTCTGCTAAAGAATTTTTTCCCTTCACCCAGCTGAGAGAGGAGTTCACGTTTTAGCTGTCCATGTGTTATTTAGTCTGGCTCGAAGTTGTACAAAACTAATGATTACAAGAGAAAGAAAAGCTGTGGGGCACCCATTTTTCACCCTCAGCAGAAAAGTGAGGATGGTGCCCTAATGAAGTTTCAGGTATTTAAAAAGCCAGAAAAATCCGGATCTTATCCCTTGGAACGCCAAGGTGGCAAAGTTCACAAGGGAGGTTTTTATGAAGGGGAAAGAACGGCCTCCACTTTGCATCAAATCACAGAAAATGTGGCTTTGGGGACCTCAGAGGTTCCTGCCCCTTGTCAGGATCAACTCCACCGCTCTCATTAGCAGCTCCCTCTCTGGCTTTTCTGAAACTCAAGTGCTCTCGGAGACCTTTAAGCCTCCCTTGCTCATGATCTGCATGTAAATACATCCTTTTCTCATTATCTTTATTACTGAGCTCTTCCTGGCTGCCTTGTAAGGCCATCCTTCTTGTCCCTGCCAGACAGGAGCTATCAGACAGCGACACGGGGACTAATGAGTGCCTCTGACACCCTGCAGATCCATCAGTCCCAGCTCCCTGCTCCTCACCGCTCCTGCCTCTCCCTCTGCCCGTGTTCTCCTGGCTGAGTGATCTCCCTCGTTTATTTAATTCCTGTTTTCCTTGCCACTCGTTATTCAAGGAGGAGCTGCTGTGAAACCCCTCCAGGGCTGAGTCTCCTCAGCCTCATGTCTGATCCTCAGCCTCCCGCCTGCACTCCTGAGTCCTCCAACCCCCACGTTGTCATCAGAAAAACTTGGAATATTTCAGATGAAAAGACCCTTATGATCATGGAATTATTTAGGGTGGAAAAGACTTCTCAGATCACGGATCCACCCTTAACCAGGACTGCCCCATGTCCCCAAGCGTCACATCCACACAGCTTCGAAATCCCTCCTGGGATGGGGACCCCACCATTTCCCAAGGAATGAACAGCCCCACTGTTGCTCCTGAGCCATCCAACCCTGCTTTCTGATTTTCCAGACAGCAATAAATCCAATTTTTCACTGAGATATGCACCTAAACTATTGAATTACTACTCCTTTACACACACAAAAAAAGCCTTCATGCTGCACTTGTTATATATTTAAATAACATTCAACTCACAAGTGAATAAAACTTTGCTGTTATAAATAACATATTTTTGACATATTGCACCAGACTGGGGGTTTTTGTACTCCCAAGCCCAGGATGAAAAGAGAAAAGCTCCTGGAAAGGATATCCCAGATAGGGGATGTCACTCTTGTCCCCCAAAATGCCGGCAGGGCTCTGAGGCACAGGAGCCAGGCAGAGCCTGCTGGCTGGGTTAAAGCACATCCTGAATTTCTGGAGATTTCCCTGCAGGCTCATCAACCCAGAAACAGAGCAGGGCTCTTCCCGCACCATGCTGAATTCCTGAGGTGAGGAGGGAAGGAACGTTTTAGGGCCACAGCCCAGCCTGAATGAAAAGTCCTCATCACCAATGAGAAGTCCTGACCACGAATGAGAAGTCCTGAGCACCAAAACACCAAAGTTTTGGAGAGGAACTCGGACAGCTCCTCAAGGGGCACAAGAAAATAACATTTGAGGAGTGAATAAATTGGTTACACATAGGGGAAGAATCAGGAAAAGCAAAGATGCCCTGTGTGCACCCATCCCGAGGGATCCCTGAGCTGAGGGGCGCTGATATTCCCCTCAGACAACGAATATTGGTTTTACAATGAGATTTCTTTAAATAAACCTAAATTTCATGATGCACTTGATAACGGAGTTATAGCAACTGTGCCCTCTAAACAACTCCATCAAATTGTCATTTGCAAATCCAAATTCACCGAGGAGAACACCTTGAACACCCAAACCCTGCCTGAGGCTGAACAGAACAGGAGTTATTTGCTGTCCCTGTGACGGTGACATTGCCGCAATAAACGAGCTCCCGAAAACTGGAGGAGCAAATCCCTGCATTCCGAGGGATGCAGAGCAATGGTTTTGTGGGACAGCAATAAATCGCTACGACTTTATTTTCTGCTGAATAAATTTCTCCCCGGCTCAGGTGCCAGGCAGCACTCCAAAAACCAGAGCAGGAAAACAACTTCACTGCTGCTCGTGAGGAAATTGTGAAACTCTCACTGCTCCGGCAAGGAAATATCAGTTTATAATAGAAAAATATAGAATTTATATTGTATATTTTATATATGTATCTTATACATTATGTATTATATAGTCTACTATTTATTATTATTATATAAAATATAGTATTTTTATAATATATAATATAGTGTTTATATAATATATAATATATAATATATGATATATNTTACATATTATGTAATATATATTATATTATATATATTATGATATAAAAATATAGAATTTATATATTCATATATAATACAAAAATATAGAAGGGAAAACCGTAAAATGACGCGGTGGCCGCTGAGAAAAACCCAAGCACATCTTGGTATTTCCAAATAATTTGGCTCGAGTGTGATGGCCACTGTCAGAATTCAAACTGAGCCGAAGGAGATGCCTGGGTAAGACACAGCTTTGTGTTACCAGGGACGCATCGATTTTTCTTTCACTGAGAATGATAAAGATTTTGCTGGGAAAACAAACCAACATTGCCCCTGAAGCCTTCAAACACAGCCTGGACTCGGAATTGTTGAGTAAATAAGGCCTTGAAGAATTTTCAAATGCTTTTTTTTGCCTTTTTGCACAGGAATATCAGTGTCTCCCTTTGTTACCTGCCTGGAAAATAATCACATTATAGGAAACACTGCACAATAATGGGGAGCTCCACGAGACACTTATTTCATCCACATCAGCCAAAATATCTGCAAAATATCTGATCCCCTGCAATGTGAAGCTGTGTAGGAATAGCACAGATAATACCCACACTTGGAATAATCTTTATTTCTTTTGCATTCTGCTTTTTTTTTTTTTTTTTCCTCCCAGTGCCTCGTCCTAAAATTAGAACAACTCCATCTCCATAGAGGAAGTTTATGGCTCTGCTGAGTGCATTGCGAGGACACACTGATAAACCCTCTGCTCCGAAATGAAATTCCTCCCTAATAACCTGTCCTGGAGAAAAGCAGAGCGCTGAGCAGAGCTTCTCTCCATCTTCCCCCTCTGCTGCTCGATTTTATGGTTGGATTTCAGTACCTTGCTGCAGCCTTACCCAGCTGCTTTTCCCTCACAGAAAAAAAGAAAAGAATTAAATTTTTTAAAAAAAATTAAAATTCAAAGCCTGGTTTAAGAGCTGAATCCTGAGATAAGGTTGGAAACAGAGGTAGAGATATAAATCTCGGTATGTATAGATAAATATGCACATACATTGATATATATAGATATTGATATAGCCACTACATTGATATAAATGCACAAAATTCAGAATATTTCTACAAAAGAAATGACTCAGATCCAGCTGTCATTGTCTCCATCTCACACAGATCCAGAGAAACTGCTAAATACTAATTCTGTGAAGGCTCTGGAATTAGAGCTGATTTCGGTTCCACACGTGGAGATTTCTTTTTAAATTAGTTAATGGAAGATGCATGGAAGCGGGATAATATTGATCAATGTGATTTTAAAACCCAATTGGTGCTTGGTGATTAAATTGCATGGTTGAAAGAAGTAAAAATGTACATGTAGGAGAGAGATACATAATAGACCAAGATATGAATAATCAAAATATTTCTTAAATTCAAAAAATTTCATGCGTGCAAAGCCTCTCCCTTTCCCCCAGAACAGCGAATTCCTGGTTCCCAAAGGCTGCACAGCCAGGGCAGGGACACAAATTACTCTTTTACTCTGAAAAGGCCTTTACAAAAATCAAATTGATGCCCCATGGCCTGGGCTAAACTTTATTCCCATTTTATAGATGGGAAGGGGCAAGACAATGAAAGAGGAGATGTTTGACTGTACAAAGCAAATCATTCAGGTTTCCATCTGAAAAATCCCAACTGTTTCCATCCGTATCCTAAATTTGCCCCTGAGATGAGTGGTGTTCCCAGGCTCCTGACTCTGGGTTCCCTGGAGCAGCATTTCCTTCATTTTTCCTTTCCTTTCCTTCCCTTCCCTTTCCCTTCTCCTTTTTCCTTTCCTTTCCCCTTTCTCTCCCTTTCCGTTTCCTTTCCTTTCCTTCCCTTCCCTTTCCCTTCTCCTTTTTCCTTTCCTTTCTCTTTCCTTCCCTTTTTCCTTCTCTTTCCTTTCCCTTTGTCCTTTCCTTCCCATTCCCTTCCCTCCTTCATTTCACCTTTCCTTTCCTTTCCTTTCCTTTCCTTTCCTTTCCTTTCCTTTCCTTTCCTTTCCTTTCCTTTCCTTTCCTTTCCTTTCCTTTCCTTCCCTTCCCTTCCCTTCCCTTCCCTTCCCTTCCCTTCCCTTTTTTTCTTCTCCCTTTTCCTTTCCCCCTCCTCTGGGGTTCCTGGGAAAGCTCCTCCTCGGTCTGTAGGACCCCCACAGATCCCATTTTAAACCAATCCATCCCTTTTTTTCCCCATTATAACCAAAACCCCATAAGAGCTGGCGATTCCGCGCTGAGCTCGTAAGGGGAAAAAAGAAAATCAAATATTTTGAAATATCTTTTTTTTGTTTCAATGGAAGCCTTTTACAACCAGGAATTAAGCAATAAATAGGAACCCAATAAAGCATGAAATGCAGCGCTTTACGTTTAACTGCGGGCATTTAAATTGATTTTAGTTCCTCTCTGCAGGGTGTGTTTGGGGCTTCACTTGGGGTTTTTACAGATGCCACTCACTCATTCAGAGGGATTTTCACACCTCAGCAGCTCCTCCACGAGAAACATGACATCTCCTGGCAATAAAAGGTTAAAATTCACTTTACCCTCTGACTAGAACAGAAATACCTTTGCAAGCTAATGACTGTAACAGGCTGCTCTGGTCCTGAATAAACATTCTAGGGATTTCCTGAGGTGTTGTTTTGTTTTGTCATTTCTTATTATTTTTTTTTCGCCCCCATCTTTTTAATTGAGGGAAAAGAATTTGGAGGGCACGGCCAGCTTAGATGGTATTTCAGTCAGAAATGCGTGTATGCTGTCTTTCTATACACTTTTCAAACCAAAAAAAAATACATTTACACAGCTTCTGGATATTCATTTTATAGGGGAAAAAAAAATAAAATCTTTAAAGCTTCTCCAGCTCATCTCCTCCTGCCAGCTTTCCAGGCCAACTCTTTCTTAGTAATGCCAGTAAACGCCAAAAAAAGTCTGGTTTGAACAATGTTTCTGTCTGTGGAGAGCGAGAGAGAGGCAGTTTCTGTTGGACACCCTCGATTTGGGGATCCCACTTTTGCTCCTGGAGGGAGTGGGCGATGCTGACACGGGACCAGGCTCGGAGCTGCTCTGAGGAGAGAACTCCACAGTTCCCTTTGTTGACTTTTCCTGCAG
Organism: Pomatostomus ruficeps; assembly: GCA_013400735.1. Lineage (NCBI taxonomy): Eukaryota > Metazoa > Chordata > Aves > Passeriformes > Timaliidae > Pomatostomus > Pomatostomus ruficeps. The sequence goes on from VYZT01052831.1 coordinate 73,084, forward strand.
CAGAGCCATTCCCAGAACCTCCCCTGTGCTCTGAAAAATCCAGGTTCAGCCTCTGCCAGGGCCAGGGCCCTTTTTGGGGCAGGGAGGCTCTTGGCTGTCCCGATTCCCTCATCGCAGAGCTCTGGCCTGGAGCAGCCCTCCCTCGGCAACGTTCGTGTCCCAGGACAGGCTGTACCCAGCGGGAAAACGCCGAGGCACAGAGCGTGGGATGCCTGAGGCTGAAGGAAATAAAAAAAGACACCAGAGTGGGGTTGAAATCCCAAATTCCTGCCGACAGGAGCCCGTTGTGCCCAGCACTGCCAGGGATGAAATGCCAGAAAATAACATCCACCAAAAATTGGGCATCTTGGAGAAGATCTGACCATCTGACCCTCCTCTTTCCCCAGGTTAAAAATCCTTGTTCCTGTGCCCACTGAGGTGGTCTCAGGTAATAAATGCAATTCTCCTAAATATTAAAATTATTTATAGGCTTCACTTCAAACCCATAATGCAAAATTCTGGCAATGCAGGAGGCAAAGCTGTGGCTGCCCCATTCCTGAAAGTGCTCAAGGCCACGTTTGAGCAGCCTGGGACAGTGGGAGGTGTCCCTGCCCAAATGAGAAGGGATTTAAGATCCCTTCCAACCCAAACCGCGCTGTGATTCCAGGAATCACTCCAGAACGCGATGACTGCCTGGGAAGGGCTTGGCAGGTTCACCCCAAAAAGACCATTCTAATGCAGTGAACGCTCCTCAAAGGATGTGGAGCGGGAAGGAACAAACAAGGCATGAACCCTGCCAAGGAACCACCCTGGTGGTGGAGAGGGCCAGAAGAGGAAGGGGAACAAGGTCACGCAGCAGAAGCAAAATAAAGTTGATCCTGAGGCAGGAGACACGGCAAGGGCAGAGGAACGAGGGCAGGGCTGAGGAGCTCCGGGTTTCCTGAGGAAACCCCACATTCCCATCCCGGAACCTGGGACAAGCATGAAAGGACAGGGAGAGAAACAGAGACCTGGACACGTCCTGGTGTGAGCCAGGAGGGACAGGACCCTCCCTGGCTCCAGTGGCCGTGGCAGAGCCACCCTGTGGGTGTAGAGCTGTGCCAGGGAGAGCAGCGCTCGCCTCAGAGCGACCAGAGCCACCCACAGAGTGACGGTGACAGGGCAGGAACACCAGGCCTCCAAGGGGGAATAATGCCTTAGGATTTGGAACCACCCTGGTGGAGGACAGGGCCAGAAGAGGAAGGGGAACACAAGGTCATGCAGCAGAAGGAAAATAAAGTTGATCCTGAGGCAGGAGACACGGCAAGGGCAGGGCTGAGGAGCTCCTCATTTCCTGAGCGTGACTCTGGCTCTGGAGGAAACACCACATTCCCATCCCGGAACCTGGGCCAAGCATGAAAGGGCAGGGACAGAGATGGACACCTGAACATGTCCTGGTGTGAGCCAGGAGGGACAGGACCCTCCCTGGCTCCAGTGGCCGTGGCAGAGCCACCCTGTGGGTGTAGAGCTGTGCCAGGGAGAGCAGCGCTCGCCTCAGAGCGACCAGAGCCACCCGCAGAGTGACAGAAACACCAAACTTCAAAGCGGGGAATGATGCCTTAGGATTTAACTTCTCTATTTTTGATGGATCTGTGATTCTTCAGTACAGTGCTGGCTGCTGTTCTCCCATTCTGGTCAGAGAAATTCCTCTCCAGGCCTGAAACTCAAGGACAGCTCACTGCCTCAGGCCTGAGAGATGGAAACAACACTGAATTGGGAGGAGCAAGCTTTAAGTAAATTACTTCATTACCTGAAGCTGTAATTAGAGGATTAACCCCCAATATCCAATGGATCAAACTTATAAAAGTGTAAAAAACCTGTGACCCGCCGTCCATTTTAGGGTGCAGGCCCTGGGTGGGCTCTGACTGCCCTAAATGTACCTGAAGGGCACCTAAATGTTCCCTTCAATAAATATAACCGGTTTTATTCTCTGAATTTTGTCCTGCCCTCTGGTTTTAGGTACTCCCAATAAGGGATTAAACACATCCTTGATCAAGGCCAGGAAAATGCAGCAGCCCCACCACACACCCAGCATTCCATGGAGATGCCTCACACGAGGATTCCATCCCCAGCCTCTCCAAGCTCCAGCCCCTCACCACCACTGCGAGGCTGGAAATCACAATATTCAGCTCCAAAAGCTCCATTTTCCTTTAAAACTGTCCTTGAGAAGAGACACCACACAAGAGGGACACAATTGCCACGAGACAGAAACTGCACACAAACTTGCTGCTGGAATAATAAAATGATACAGATAATTTTTGTCTCATCTAGTCTGGCTTTTTGAAAGCAGCTGGCAGAGTTTTTTGGCAGTCATTTTATTTCTAGAAAAAAATACCAACACCTTGAAAGCCTTTTCATTGTCAAGATATTTCTGCTGCATTTTAAAAAGCCTTATTATCAAGCCTAATTATTTTTTTATCAGGCTTTAAACTGCACATAACCTCTACGACTTCTCATTACGGCTCTGAAAAATGAGCAGTACTCCTACAGAAGAGGCAAATCAACTGGGGTTTGAGTATATCATATTGGAACAGAATTATAATTCAACAACAAAGGCACTGGGCTGGTTAGCTGGAGGACTCAGTGGATTGACCAGCTAAATTTACTTTTTCACCCCGAAAATATACACTGAGAACAACTCAATTTACTGTGGCTTGCTGAAATAAGGGTCCTCATCACAAGATATGGCAGCAGCTCGTGGTTTCTCTGCTCAGAGAACTTCAGTCCTTGGAAAATCCCCGAGTTTTTCTGCTGTTTCAAGTCCACAGAGGGCTCCTCGCAGGAGCTACACATTCCAAGGGGAATTTCCTGGGACAGAACCTGCTTTGGTCAGGGTTCAGTCTGACCCAAAGCACTCACAACAGGAATTGAGAACAAGGCAGATTCTCCTGCTGGTTGAAAATTCAAAAAAAAAAAAAAACCGATCACGTGTTCCGAGCTGGAAAGCAAAGCAGGATTTTAATCCAGCGCTGAAATTCATACCTTACACTCGCAAGATCTGTTGCAAGAGACGTGAAATAGCCAAGTAAAAGCTAAATTAATTCAAGATGAAAACGCCTCGGTACAAGCACTTTGCAAACCCAGCACAAGGCAGGAACTCAGGTTGAGGTTTCAGTCCCACATTAAAGGGTCGCTAACGTGAACTGCATCATTAAAATCAAAAATTTTTCCCCCCATTTTATTGCAGAAAGCGTGATCTGTTTGTCTGTGGGGGTTTTTTTAATGCCAGCCTGAAAAGTCCAGTTTTCAGGAGCTCCCCACCATGATATCACTGGTGATGTCCCCCAGCCAAGTATGACAGAATTGCTCCAAGAGCTCAGCGTGATGCAGGCTCAGGAACGGGAATTTCACCCACAAAACCCCACGGAGAGCAGGAGGTGTCTGGGGGGTTGTTCACACAGAATTCTCCATTTTCTGCTCATTAAAACCCCCATCACTTCCAACAACACCTGAGCACCAACTCGCACAGAGCTCTGCAAACTCAGCACGCTGCATCACTGGAGTTAAAAATGAAATTTTCCTCCTTTTCTGGGAGGAATCCCAGTTGTTGAACACTTCCAAGTATGCCCGAGCGACTGAGGCAGGAAATGAATCCTCGAGGATCTCGCCGAAACCAGGGCAGTGATTCAGTGCAGACAGAGAAAAGAATTTTCCCCACTCCATCACCAAGTTTTTATTGGTGGTCCCAGCTCCAGGAATTCCTCAGCCCTGGAGCGGCTGTGTGAGCGCCTGGATCAGGATACACCTACCAAGATCGCTAGAAAATGTCATGAATTAAATTATCAGCTGGATCAGCCGGTTAAACGAGGTTGGAGGGCAGGAAGGGAAGGTGTTCTCCTCCTCTTGGACCAGGTGAGGTGAGCGGGGTGGCTTTGAGCTGCTTCTGCTCAGCCAGACACAGAAATCCATTCCCCTGCCTGCCAGAGGAGGTGCCACGCTCCCTTCCCCGCTCCACGCAAAACTCCCGCTGCTTCCAAATCAAACAAACACCGGAGTTATTAAATAACAGAGCAGATCTGCACTAATTACTGCTCCGAGTGGCCCTACAAGGCAGCGGCACGGCTAGACGGCAAAGCAAAAGGAATATCAGATTGTTTACCAGGCCATGAAATTAATGACTTCCAGGTTATTAATTAAAGGCTCAAGGAGAGGATCTCCCAGGGAAGGCTGGGCAGGATTAGAGCTGTTCCTCTGCCCGTGCCAAGCTGCATTCCCAGCTGATGACACAGCCTGCGTGGAGAGCACGGCTCTGCCTCTTCCAGGCGATGCTCATGAGTCATAAAAAATATGGAGAGCGCTATAAATTCTGGTTATGCCTCTCTCTCTCAAGATATGTAAAACAAGCATGTAAAAGAGCTCGGAAAGCTGTCCTCTCAGCCTTCAAAGCCTTGTTTAAGCAGCGCTCTATGATTCCCCTTAATGCAATTGTCTGCAAGTCTAAACTTCGGTAATTATTTCAAATGAAAAGGAACAGCAGGAGGCTGGGTTGAAGGGAATATAAACAATTATCACTTGCACGAAGGCTGTGCCAGTTAAAAACTCAACTTGAATGGGTTTGCTCTTGAAAGCACTGAGCTCTAAATTAATTCCCTGCCAGAGCGAGCCCCTGCGAGAGTCACGCACGGGGTGCGGCGAAGAGGGGAAATGGAACCAGCACGGAGAGCTGGGAGGGTGGGGAGTGCTGGCACAGGGTGCCCAGAGCAGCTGGGGCTGCCCCTGGATCCCTGGCAGTGCCCAAGGGAGGCTGGAGCCCCCTGGGACAGTGGGAGGTGTCCCTGCCATGGCAGGGGTGGGACAGGACAAACTTTAAGATCCCACCCAACCCAACCCAACCCAATCCATTCCACGATTCTGTCACTCTGATGATCTCCTCGTACTGGGGCCTTTCTGATGCCCCAGTAAATTCCTAATAAAACTGAAACTGGTGTGGAGACCAAAACTCTGCATAAGACACTGCCCATGACTGCCTCTGCCCCGTCAGCCAGTCTGCAGTGGTGCAAGAACAGAGAAAAGCTCAAAAAAGTCAGGCCCAGCCCTGCTTGGCAGCTCCCAAAGTGCTCCTGAACCTCCAGCATTATTCCAGTGGCTTTTTAACAAATTTATAGTTATCTCCTCTTCCTGCCAATGGTATTTTGTCTCGCTGGCAAAAAAATCCCTATTTCGGTAGCTGTTGAGTTTGGGCCTGACAGTGAAGGCGTGAAAAAAGAAAAAAGCAAAAAGATGAAAAGCATCAGTGTAATACCCAATAGGTGTGATAAATCTGGAGAAAAATAAAGATAACCAACCGCTGCCAGAGCTCATGATACTTTTATAGACAGCGGAGAATTTCACACCGAGATTCACGTAGTCAGAATTCCACACAAATAATCAGGATTCTGATGTTTGCTCCTGAACACAATCCAGGGCACAAAGCTGGGGAATGGGGCAGCAGGAATGCAGAAGCTGCTTCTCGAGGAGCCGGGGGAGCTGCAGCGCATGCTAAGCAGCAGGAAATGGTAATCCCCTGCCACTTCACATGCACAATCCTCCGAGCTGTGACAAGTGCACACTTAAAAACCAGAAGAAATATGGTCTAAATATATATTTTATAGCTGGCTTTCATCTTTATCTTCGCATTTCATTGCTGGAGTTTATATTCAAAGCATAACATAACACCAGGAAAGAAAAAAAGAGTGTTGCTACAAGCAAAGGAACTCTGCCTTCTCATCTTTCTTTCTTCCCTTTTTTTTTAAAGCCCTTCTTTAAGATTTCAATTTGCAGCCCTGATTTATTCCAGCCCAGGCAAAGGAAGGAAGCGGATTCACACGAGCTCAGAGTCTGGCCTTGACAACTCCAGCTTGGCAAAGCAGCATTGCTGTTCCCTGAACCCACTGCCCCCTCCCCAAAGGGGAGAAGAATTCCTGGTTTTTTTGGATTTCGGAGTCACCGGTGTTGGAGTCAGAGCTGGAAATATCCTGCAGCTCCTGCCATCCTCTCTGCCCACCGTGGGCACCTCGCTTTTCCTCTGCCTGTCTCCAAACCAACACAGCTCCAATTTCTTGGGGTTGGGAAGCCACAGGACAAGAGGTTTCCCTCTCTGTAAGGTGGGGGGGAGGAGGATTTTCCGATCTATTTTTATATATTGAGATCAGTGACAGAATTTTAAAAGAGGCTCACAGTGATCCAGGTGGATTAAGGGTCTCGCCCGGTGACAGGGAGATTGTGTGCGGCTACTTTTTCCACAGTCAATTATTTTAAAGAAGCCACCCAGCAAAATTTGCTCATTGATTTACACATCCTCCCCAACCTGAACATCAAAAATCAAATTCCCTGCTTGAAATTCCGTTGTCTGAAAGCAACCTGGGCTGGAAATTTGAAAACTCAAATCAAGTTTGAGCACCTCAGGGTTTCCAGCTCCTCACAGGGATTTCCAGGAACCACACTCAGCTCCAGGCTGCAGCTCCTCAAACACCTGCCCAGGTTCAGCTGCATTCCCACTTCTTTTTAAGAACAGCAGTTCCATCCTGACTGGAGCACACACAGGTTAAAATTGCACTTGGACAGATACAGAAACCAGAATTACAGTAGAAGGTCCATGAGCATCAAAATCTGCAAAATATCCCCAGTAAGGACAGCTGCACCTAACTTGCTCACGTGCTTTCAGAAAATGGAGAGGATTCCATCTTTCAAAGCACTTCCTGGTTATTTTTGAGTCCTTGCAGGTGCCAGCAGTGGCTCTGCAGGTCCTGCATGAGAAAACTGAGAGGATTCCATCTTTCAAAGCACTTCCTGGTTATTTTTGAGTCCTTGCAGGTGCCAGCAGTGGCACTGCAGGTCCTGCACGGCCAAGGCTGGAGCAAACCCCACAGGTGAGTGCCAGATGTCACACCGTGAGCTCTCTGTGCCACCTGCACAACTGAGCACACCAAACCCTCCCAAAACACTTCCCATCCCCTGGAATTCCATGAATTTCAGAATCTGGATCAAACCCTGGTACAAAGTCAGCCCCAGTAACCACTGTGTCCCTCTGGGAACGCGATGCCAGCCCGGGGCGATGCCACACCAGGTGCCCCCAGCATTCCAGCTTTTCCAGGCAGCATCTCCCCACTGTGACGACCTTTTCAGCACAGAAACGGAGCCAAAAAAACCCCCGTAATGCCCATGTGAGACATTTCCTGCCTGGCTCTGGTCTCTGCACCAGGAGGGATGTGCTCGGGGCTCCGGAATAACACCACGGATGTGACCTGAGCCGGAGCTCCTGTGCTGCAGGGATCTGGCACACACCGAGCCCTCTGCGGCCCTAACAGGGTGTGAGGAGGAAAGCTGAAGCCAAACAGATGGTCTTCGAAAAGAAAATCTTCCCTAAAGTGTTCTGTGTACTAAAACATCACTTACCCAAACTCTCATCAAACTTGGCTTGATCTGCGAATCCCGAGCCAAGTTTGGAAGAAAAATATTCAGGAGGGGGGAAGAAAGAGGCTTTTTGCTGCGCTTAAATAATGTAAAATGAAACGAGATTTCGCTCAAACCTGAGAAATATTTCAGAAAAACAGAGCTCAACCCTCGTGAGGTTAAAGCAGGCACTGAGACGGGGGGTGGGAATCAGCAGAGAACACAAAATGCTGAGCACATGAAAGAAGAGAAGCGCAGGGACAACTGGAGCTCTCGTGTACAATGACCCCTCAACACCCGCTGGAATTAATGACACGGAGCTGGGGGGGAGGAAATCCCATCTGCAGGGAATGGGGACAGCTCTGGTTTGGGACAGGGAGATGCTGCACGACCCCTCGGGGGCTGAGCCCGCTGCCCCACGCCCACGGACTCAGAATTTCCTCCTCAAAATAGCAGCCACCAATTTCAGCAGCCTGCTCATCAGGACTGGCAACCAAATATTACACCCAGTTAATAACAGAATTTAACTAGGTACCAGTAAAATATTCCCATGAAAATGATAAATAAAAAATAAAGATGCCAGAGGAAATGTTAAGTACCCCTAACCAAACAAACAGCATCACAAAAACACTGAGGTATTTCCATAGTAGCTTCTCTTAAGGATCTGTATTTTATTTTTTAAATATAAAATTAATTATATTTCTTCCCTATCCAGGATGCTGATAGGACAAGGGGAAAAGGCCCCAGGTTGTGCTCAGGGTGGCTATTAGGAATTTCTTTTCACTGGAAGAGTTTTTAAGAATTGGATGAGGCTTCCCCAGGGCAGTGCTGGAGTCACCAACCCTGGGAGTGTCCTGGGAAGGACTGGACGTGGCACTCAGGGCTGGGTTTCATTGATAACGTGGTGTCCAAAGGTTGGGCTCGATGACCTTGGGGGCATTTCCAGCCTAAAGGATTCCACGATTCCATAAAAAGCGTTGGCATCAGCACAGGAATCTTTCAAAAAGGGAAAAAGGAACATTTCTGAAATGATGCCACCGTGAAATCCTGGGCTGGGTCTGCAGAGCTTTGACTTGAGCTGGGGAAGATGAAGAGAAAAATTCATCTGACCAATAAATCATCGGTTCTCTCCAGAAACAAACCACTTTTTTTACACTTAGAGAACCCCAATTCTTTAAATTTTATTTAATTACATGTCTGGGCTGGGTCTGTACAGCTTTGACTTGAGTTGGGGAAGGTGAAGAGAAAAATGGATCTACTCAGTAAATGATTGGTTCTCTCCAGAAACAAAC
>VYZT01052832.1:0-26271 GCA_013400735.1 Pomatostomus ruficeps
TTATTATTATTATTATTAATCTGAGGCACAAAGCTTTCTCACAGGTAAACATTTTCTCCCATCAATAAAAGACAGAATTGTGATAGAAAAAGAAAATAATGATAAAATATCCAAAAGTAAGAAAGTTAAGTGCCTTTTTTTTTAATTACTGCCACATTTTCTCAGGAAAAATTATTATATTTTAATGGTGTTTATTACTGTCACATTATGAAAATTAATCTGATTCCTTTAAATTACAGACCTTTATATCTGTAAAGAGCAACATTTTCTCCCATAAGCCCATAAAGACTTTTGATAGAATCTGGAAGAATTATCCTGTGACATTTAAAAATAAGCCCTGTCAGACTTACCTCAGAAAATCAGATTCTGCGAGTTAAATCATGTTGGATCCGAATTTTAAAAGAGTATTTCACATGTGCAGCCCCTCCAGGTGAATCTTTAAATTTTGGGAGTGTGAAAAGAGACTCCAAAAAATACTAGAGATGGTTTCACCCACCCAAATATTAAAATAGATGGTTAAAATCTGGGTAATCAAGGAATTTACAAATCTTACAGGAATTAAATATGGCGCTAAGCTGTCAGAAAAGCACATTTTTGGCACACAAAGGTCTCAAGATAAAACCAAATTACACCTTAACAGGAAAGCAGCGTGTGCAACCTCCATCAAATATTGTCCTGGAGCACTGGGCAGCAATTGCTGTCGGTGAGGTGAGTCCTTCCTCGAGTGGAAGTGAGAAAGGTGATCAAGATCTGTTTGTTACATATTTAAAAACCATTTTTATTCATATTCTGGGTCTGAACGAGAGTCTGGGAAGAAAGCAGTGAAATTCTGCTCAGCTGCTGGGTTGTGAACCCCAAATGTTCATGCTGCTCTGCCCTTGCTGGGGCAGAACCCAACACCTCCAGCTCATCCTTCCTGGTGTCCCCCAGGTGTTTGTCACTGATTCGCCACCAGAAATAAACTCACAATTCCCCCTGAGGGCTCCCTGCGCTCCTGCCCAGGCTCTGACACCTACAGGGACACCCAGGGAGCTCCCAGGACCCCCAGGTGTTTGTCACTGATTCGCCACCAGAAATAAACTCACAATTCCCCCTGAGGGCTCCCTGCACTCCTGCCCAGGCTTTGACACCCACAGGGACATCCAAGGAGGTCCCAGGACCCCCCAGGTGTTTGTCACTGATTTGCCACCAGAAATATCCTCACAATTCCCCCTGAGGGCTCCCTGCGCTCCTGCCCAGGCTCTGACACCCCAGAGGGACACCCAGGGAGCTCCCAGGGCCCTGAGCCCCCTGAGCTCCCTCCTTGCCCACTGCACCCAGAGCAGCTCTGATTTAGGAAGGTTCTGCCCCCTGTGGGCAGTGCCAGGAAGGGACCAACAAAAGCCTGGAGCAATTCTGGAGAGCCCTGGTGGCACCGTGAGTGCCCTGCAGAGCCCCAGTGGCACCGAGCTCCGGTGGTACTGGGAGTGACCCACAGAGACCCAGTGGCACCGAGGCCCAGTGGCACTGGGACCTGCAGAGCCCCAGTGTGAGTGACCCACAGAGCCCCGGTGACACCGTGAGTGACCCACAGAGTCCCAGTGGCACCGAGACCCACAGAGCCCCAATGGCACTGCGAGTGACCTGCAGAGCCCCACTGTGAGTGACCCACAGAGCCCCAGTGGCACCGAGACCCACAGAGCCCCAATAGCACTGCGAGTGACCTGCAGAGCCCCACTGTGTGTGACCCACAGAGCCCCAGTGCCACCATGCCCTGCAGAGCCCCAGTGGCACCTCGAGGGCCCTGCAGAGCCCTGGTGGCACCATGAGTGACCCACAGAGCCCCAGTGGCACCGAGACCCACAGAGCCCCAATGGCACCGCGAGTGCCCTGCAGAGCCCCACTGTGAGTGACCCACAGAGCCCCAGTGGCACCGTGAGTGACCCACCGAGCCCCAGTGGCACAGCCACCTGCAGAGCCTTGGTGCCACCGTGACCCACAGAGCCCCGCTGTCACCGTGCCCTGCAGAGCACAGAGTGCGCCCGGCATGGCCGCCAAGAATTCCGCCCTGGCCCTTCCTGGGAATAACGAGCGCCCAGAGCTGGCACAGGCAGGGAAAAGTCACCCCAAAGCAGATCCTTCGGAGCTCCAGCATCGGGGCAAATAAACACCTTTTATGTCATTCCCAGACGTCATAACATTGCCAGACATTTTCCAGAATATCCGTGAGCCACCATTCCCAACCTGAGCAGACTAAATTCAGAGTTAAAGGAACTTATTCCCCTTATTTTGATTATATTTTCCAGCCTGACCAACTCTGAATTTATCTAAATTTACAGAGTAAAAAAAAAAAAAATTGATTGGGGCGGGGAGTGTTTAAAAATGTGTTTAAAAATTACAGAAATTAAAGGAGAGAAGTTTGGATTGCAGGAAAGGGACATTCCAGACCAAGATATTACTCCGGGAAAGTCACTTTTGCCACTGCTCTAAAATTTGCATGAAGCTCAGGGTAACTGAATTTTATCTTCACAATATATTCTACATATATATTCTATATAGAATATATAGAATATATTCTATAATTGCCTTTTTGAGGGACATTTATTCACATTTTCCTGTGCACGAATGTAACTTTCTGGCCTAGATAACTCTGCAAACAGATAAAATCTTGCTTTTTAACCAGGTGGTTTTGAGGAAATCTGTAACAGTAGCACCAGACTTTTAATTATTTTAAAGAGTTCTGTGTAAGATAAGATGTAATAAATCTGTATCAGATTGTTTCATCTAAAGGAGAGAGAGGAATTTTGAGGAATAGATAAGGAGGACTGGAGGTGTGTGGGGATGAGGAACAAATTGAGTAACAAATCTGGGAAAAAATGAAATAGAAAAGGGCAATAGAAAAAGCAGGACAACCTTTACCTGGATTTCCATACCTTTATCAATGTCACTTCAAATTCAAGAACGCAGCAGCTCATTTAAAAGAAACTGCTATTTTTAAACAAAAACTGGCTACCAAAAGTCTGAAATTTGAAAAAAAAGTGTGTTTGATCCGATCGATGCAATCGTATCCATTACGGTTTCAGGGGTGACCTTTAGATCTTCCCTTCTCCATCTTTGGAGCGATTCTGATTGCACCGATTCTCTGCAAGAGGAGCTGGAAAAGGAGGAAGAATTGAGAATTCTGATCAAATGAGTAAGAACTGTGATTCTGACCAAGGGAGTAAGAGCTGTGAAATCTGAGAGAATGAGTAAGAATTGAGAATTCCGACCAATGGAGTAAGAACTGGGAATTCTGACAAAATGAGTAAAAACAGTGAATTCTTAGAAAAGGAGTAAGAGCTGTGAATTCTGACTAAATGAGTAAAAACTGTGAAATCTGACCAAATGAGTAAGAACCGTGAAATCGGACCAAAGGGGTAAGAAATGAGAATTCTGCCCAAATGAGTAAAAACTGAGAATTCTGACCAAGTGAGTAAAAACTGTGGATTCTGACCAAAGGAATAAGATTTGAGAATTCTGACCAGAGGAGTAAGAGCTGTGAAATCTGACAAAATGAGTAAGAACAGTGAATTCCTACCAAAGGAGTAAGAATGGAGAATTCTGACCAAAGGAGTAAGAATTGCGAATTCTGACCAAAGGATAAGAGCTATGAAATCTGAAAAAATGAGTAAAAACCGTGAAATCTGACAAAAGGAGTAAGAATTGAGAATTCTGCCCAAATGAGTAAGAATTGCGAATTGTGCCCAAAGGAGTAAGAACTGCGAAATCTGACCACAGCTACGAGGTGGTGACCCCACGTTCCACTGCCCCTGGGAACTCTCACCCCACAATAACCCAGGGTCTGCCGGACCCCAGGGTTCCCCCACCCCCTGAACAAGGAGCTCCAAAATCCAGGTGCGTGAAGGAAATCCGAGCTCCCCTCCAGAGAGGCAAAACCCAGCCCAGGAGCAGAGATTTTGTGCTGCTGCAGCAGCGCCCACGTCCCTCACACAGCACATTGTTCAGAGAGCCACCGAGCAGGAATATTGGATGGAGGTGTCACATTCCTGCCCCCAGAGGCAAGCGAGGAGGGCGAGGCAGCCCTGGTGTCTCCAGATTTTGGAGAGAACTGCAAAAATCTGTCCCAGAGCGCTGAAAATCCCTGCAGTGCACGCTCAGGCACCGCCACGGAGCTGGAACTCCCCATCTCTGTGCGGGGGGAGTGAATTTCAAATTATTAACCAAATCAGGGTGTGAGGGGCAGCACTGACACCTCCTGCAGCCACAGCCACCCCTCTGCTGGCCTTGGGGACAGCAGCACCGTCCCCTCCTCCCTGTGCCAGCTGGGAATGGGCCAAAATCTGGATTATCCAGGGAAGCTGTGGATGTTCCATCCCTGGAAGTGTCCCAGGCCAGCTTGGATGAAACTCGGAGCACCCTGGGACGGTGGGAGGTGTCCCTGCCATGGATGGGCTGTGAGGTCCTTCCAACCCAAACCATCCTGGGATGAGTCACAGGAATCCAGGGCATGGTGAAAAGGGTTTTTCTGGGGGGATTTGGGGGGTTTTTTGCCATAAATTGAGGTGAATAATCAAAACAAACCAGTTTTCCTCCACTGACTTTTAAAGATTTATCAACCCAAAAGTTGACCCAGCAATATCTTGTTATATTTTATCACCCTGCACAAATTCCTTTAATCCGTGCTCTTGTCCAGTGTCCATCACTCAGTTTGGGTTGGACATTTTTTTGGAAATTGGTTGGAAATTTTTTTTAATTTTTTTTCAAACATTCCCTCGAGCAAAATTATTCATCTCCATTCACCCAAGTGCATCTGTCACAACAAACCTTTCTGCAGTCCAAGAGCAGAATTACTGATTGAGAAGAAAGTTTTAAAAATTAAGTGTTTTCTACTTTCTAAGGCCCTGGAAAAATTATTGGGTTTTTTTCAGAAGAACCAGTCATTTTAAGCAATTAATCTGTTTAAGGTGGGTAGAACAGCAGAAGCCCAAGGTGCAAAACCCCTTTCCACCCCAGTGAAAATGTCATTTAATCCCATGCTGTGTCACACCCCCTAAAGCACTAAACAGGGTTTAAAGTTTGCATTTGTGCACTTTTGGGACCGTTCTCACAGTCCCAATCCACCCCCACCACGCAAGAAAAATGACTTTTCCACAATTATGACAACAAAAATATACCAGCTGTAACCAGCACATCCCAAAACGTAAACATTGCTTTAAAAATATCCTCGTCCCATTTAAGGACAATTAATCCTGGATAATAAACCTTTCCCAGAGAGACTTAAGTGGGAATTTAAGTGGGAATTTAAGGGGAATTCCCATCATTTTCATGTTGAAGGTGCCACACTCTGATCCCAGCCGTGGATCCAGCACCACACGGACACGTTGGACGACGCTCTCAGGCACAGGGTGGGATTATTGGGATGGACTCGGTGATCCCATGGGTCCCTTCCAGCCCAGGATATTCCCAATATCCATAAGTATTTGTACACCAGGAAATGCAGATGAGGCTGCATCCCCATAACCCAAACATGAGCGGGTCTCTCCAGGGCTGAGCGGGAAAAATCAGAGACCCCCCGGACATCCAAGAGTGAAGATCCTGCTCCAGAGCAGAGGATCAGGAATGGGGCTGCATTTCCAGAGCAGCTGGAGCTCCTGGAGCTCTCAGATCCCTCCTGGAAACTCTCAGATTCCTCCTAGAGCTCTCAGATTCCCCCTGGAAACTCTCAGATCCTCCCTGGAAGCTAAGATCCTTCCTGGAAGCTCTGAGGTCCCTGCTGGAGCTCTCGGATCCCTCCTGGGAGCTCTGAGATTCATTCTGGAAGCTCTCAGATTCCTCCTGCAGTGCTCAGATTCCTCCTGGAATCTCTCATATTCCTCCTGGAAACTCTCAGATTCCTCCTGGAAGTTCTGAGATTCCTCCTGGAAGTTCTGAGATTCCTCCTGGAAACTCTCAGATTCCTCCTGGAGCTCTCAGATCCCTCCTGGAGCTCTCAGATTCCTCCTAGAGCTCTCAGATGGCCCCTGGAAACTCTCAGATTCCCCCTGGAAGCTCTGAGACCCCCCTGGAAACTCTCAGATCCCCCCTGGAAGCTAAGATCCTTCCTGGAAGCTCTGAGGTCCCTGCTGGAGCTCTCGGATCCCTCCTGGGAGCTCTGAGATTCATTCTGGAAGCTCTCAGATTCCTTCTGGAGCTTTCAGATCCCTCCTGGAATCTCTCATGTTCCTCCTGGAAACTATCAGATGCCTCCTGGAGTGCTCATATTCCTCCTGGAAGTTCTGAACTTGTGCCTAAACCGTTTAAAAAACACCCAGGAACCTGTCATATTTGACCCTTTTTATTCCATATTGCCAGGAAGGAAAGAGGCAGCAAAGGTGAAACTGTCACTCCCCACTGCAGCATGAAAAATTCATCCTTGGGACGTTCTGGCTGAAAAAAATCGGGTGCTCTTGGGGTGCCACGTTATAGCCCAGCTGCACTTCCCAGGAAAATAAAAGGAATAAGCAAAAAACTGTTTGTAAAACTGTTGTTGTGACCAATTACCCAAAGCGAGGTTAAATATCAAAGACACCATTTGCACCCCTTCCATCACGCCCATGAGAAGCACGGAAATTTTGGGTTTAAGTAACTCTTTACTCCCAGTTGGGTTTGTTGGGTTTTTTTTGTTAGACTCTGTCAGGAGCTGTAAAAACATTGCCTTTGCAGACAGAAAAATCTACATTTTGCTGGGGGTAAATTCCATAACATCCTGAACTTCACTAATTGTTTCCATTGCAGACCTAAAACCGGCGAAGACGCTCGCTGGAATTTTTGGCAAGAATGGTTGCAGAGAGTTGTTCCAGGGACTGACTTAAAGTTCTTTTGTTCTGGTTTTTAAAGTGACTTTTTAATTTGGATCTCAGCAAACATTAGGGATTCAAACCCCAAAGTCATCCTCTGTGGGAAATGAGTGGATTTGGTTTTCCAGAGCACTTTGATTCCAAGGTTGTGGCGGAGTGTGGGCCTGCTTGGTTTGGGGTTTTTTTTTCCAGAACCGGCACAAGATTCTCTT
The DNA here is from genome assembly GCA_013400735.1 of Pomatostomus ruficeps. NCBI lineage: Eukaryota > Metazoa > Chordata > Aves > Passeriformes > Timaliidae > Pomatostomus > Pomatostomus ruficeps. The sequence goes on from VYZT01052832.1 coordinate 7,028, forward strand.
CAAACAATGAAATAGTCACAAAAGGAATTCCTGAGGCCCATTTAAAATGGTGGAATGTTGACAGGCAGCTATTCCAGAGTTATTCACAGCAGGAGAAATATTCCTGGGGTTTTTATTGCACCCCTCACCTGTCCTATGAACAGGTTACAGCACTGTAACCACACAGCCACTTGGCTTGTAGAAATAAACAATAATTCAGATTATAAAGTCAATTTATTTGCTGAAAACTGATGAGAAACAAGGCGACACCATTTATTTGATAAATGGGCATCCCAGGAAGTGTCACTCTCTTGGAATATTCTTGGAAAACTGATTTCCATCTAAGTCACTGCTGGTCCTTACCTTGAGAGCACAGAGCTGCTTTAGTCACCACACTGGGATCATCCAAATTCACTTTTCCAGAGTTATTATTCCTAAATAACAGCAACGATCTGAATTTGTCTCAGAATAAAAATGCCTGGTTCACGCTCAGCCCAGAGTGTTTGCAGAACAGGTATTTCCATTGGAATTTGTTCTCGGCAGTAAGTGAAATAATTTTGCATTTGTTGGACCTGGTCTGAAACATTTCTGTGGGGTTTCTCTCTGCCTTTCTCGGACAGAGGGTGCAGCTCAACACATCCCAGCTGCAGGAAGTGAAATTCCTCTGCTGCTCTACAAGGAAACGGTGCAAGTGGATTTTGTAAGGAGAAAGTTGTCCCTGCTATCAAGAACTCCCCGTGTCCCACACGGGGTGACAGGGGAGTCACCGCGGTGGCACCAGGGCTGGGCACCCTCTCGCCTGCTCCTCACCCTCTGCTCAGCAGTGGCAGTGTCTTCCTGCCACCCTGACCCGCAGCTCCGAAGCCGTGGGGAGTGGGAGGGGATGGTGCAACCCTTCCTCCTCCTTCTTCCTCCTCCTTCTTCTTCCTCCTCCTTCTTCCTCTTTCTTCCTCCTCCTTCCTATTCTCAGGATCTCCTCCTCCTCCAGAGCAGCTCTTCTGACAGGTCCTCAGGATGACCTGACAATTTTCAGGAAGACATGAGAGATTCTCAGGATGACCTGACGGACTTTGAGGATGACCTGACTGATTTTGGGGATGACCTGACAGATTCTCAGGATGACCTGACGGATTCCCAGGATGACCTGACGGATTTCCAGGATGACCTGACGGATTCTCAGGATGACCTGACGGCTTCTCAGGATGACCTGACGGCTTCTCAGGATGACCTGACGGCTTCTCAGGATGACCTGACGGCTTCTCAGGATGACCTGACGGCTTCTCAGGATGACCTGACGGCTTCTCAGGATGACCTGACGGCTTCTCAGGATGACCTGACGGCTTCTCAGGATGACCTGACGGATTTTGGGGATGACCTGACAGATTCTCAGGATGACCTGACAGATTTCCAGGAGTCTCGGTGTCCCCTGGGGCTATGTCAGGCAGGGGGACCCTGGGGGCACAGGGGACTGGCCCCGGCTATTTCGAGCTCGTTACGATATCAGTGCGAGCTCAGAGGCGCTGCCAACTCCCCTTAATCCCCGGTGCTGGACACACACCTTGAAACCCTCGCCGTATTTATCTCCATCCTGCTTAAGCCGAGCTGAGTGGTTTTTTCCTTCTCCTCAGAGAAATCTCGGCAGTTATTGCTCAGTTAACTCAAAAACCGTTCAACGCTGCCCAGCACCTCTTCATTTCCCCGTTTACACACCATAAACGGTCCCTGCACCCCGGACACGGGATGGAATTCCCAATAAACACAGCTCTAATCTGTTTATTACATCCTGCTGATCCCGTTTAGGCTGTACTAAGCGTCCCTAAGAGCTTAGACCTTCTTTGTGGGATAGGGCTGGGCCAGCAGCACTCACAACTGATCCCCCACAACCCCCGTCCCATTTCAGTTTCATTTCTATTTTCAGTAGAGAAATTGATTTAAAAATTCCTGTACGTAGGGACTCATCTTCCAGGTGTTCGCCGTTGATAGTTCTTGCAGGAAGAGACATAAAACACAGATTTTCTATTTATTTCTGCAACTTAAGCATAGTACTGAGCGTTGATCTTCCTTTGAAAGAGCTTTGATAACAAGAAAATAAAGGCATAATAATAGATATTTTTGGGGGCTGGAAAAGCCATTTAGGCACCGTTGCTCATTATTCCAGGGAAATTGTAGCCATGGACACTTCAAGGAATTGTTGCCACTACTCAGAGAGGTGGATTTACTGGAAAAATAAGTAAATAGATTGACTGCCCTTCTCTCTCCCACAGTGTTTTGGTGCTTCACAGCATCCACTGGAGCTCGTGATGGGTGAAAAACCACCCTGGCCCCCCTGCACTGCGCTGTGGCTGCACCCAGTCCTGAAATTAAAGGGGTTTGGGGGTTTTTTTGTGAATAATCCTGAGGTACATCAAAGCAGCAGCTCGCCCTGGCTCCAGGAAGGCCCGGCTGTGAGCTTCCAATATAAAAATGAGTTTTAAAAGAGGCTTTGTACCAAGTGCTGTAGTGACAGGACAAGGGGCAATGGTTTTAAACTGAGAGAGGGAATGTTTTACTGGATATTGGGAAGGAATCGTTCCCTTTCAGGGTGGGGAGGCCCTGGCACAGGGTGCCCAGAGAAGCTGGGGCTGCCCCTGGATCCCTGGCAGTGCCCAAGGCCAGGCTGGACAGGGTTTGGAGCAGCCTGGGACAGTGGGAGGTGTCCCTGCCCATGGATGTTCTTTAAGGTCCTTCCCAATCCAAATTATTCTATGATTCCATCTCCTACATGAACCCTGTGATGACATTTTCATCCAGAGAACAGGAAAAAAAGGAAAAAAAAAAAAAAAGGTGAACAAATCGACCAAATAAAACTAAAATTAATTTTGGAAAAATCCAAGTTGAACTCATGGATAAACCCAGACTGTTACAAGCCAAAAGAAATAAAGCACAAGTGTTAAACCAGCTACTTCAACCTAATCCACAGGTGCAGAAAAGCAGCAGTAACCACTAAGTTATGATTTAGTAGTGGTAACCACTAAAAGTACAAAGTTACACCATGGCTGCTGCTCCTTCACCAGGAAATCCTCACCTGAGCCACCTTTGGAAATCATTTCAGAAGAGAACAGAAGCCCCTCAGGAGAAAACAGATCTGGAGAGATACACCTGTACCAGCCCCCATAAATTACAGCGTTATTTGCAAAAATATTCCACCAATGAGGCAGCGAGGACAGCGGAGAGCGTTGAGGAGGGCAGGGGCAGTAATTCCCAGTCCAATCCCGGTGAGCTGGCAGACAGTCCTGCTGCTGAACGCTTTACAGATATTGGTCTCTGAACAGCTGCAGCCCCACAGCTTTGGATGGGCACACAGGTCACGGCTTAATTTTTTTCACTCTCTCTCCTGCTGCCACTCTGACCTCTGGTTCAATCAGAAAAGGACAAAATTTAAACCCAGTCTGGTGGCAGCCCAATAAAATCTGATCTGTTTAGCTCCTTCTCTACCTAAAACCTGATTGGGGTTCCTGTGTATTTTTAGTCTCTTTAATAAAATATCGGACAACAGATCCCAAAAGTTTTTAAATGTTGTTATTATTAACTCCATTGCCACCAGGCAAGGTAGGCTGAAATTCGGAAGTAGCAACGTCTGACTTGAGGGAGAAGCCCAGAAAAGAAGTTGGGAAGGGAATTTAGCCAGGTAGACAGAAAAATAACACATCAGCCTGTCAGGAGATCGCTGCAAGCTTTCAAACACACTAAATGGAACCGTGGAGAAAAGGCACAAATGGGAGAACATTCCCAAGGAAATCCATCAAATGGAACTGTGGAGAAGGGGCACAAATGGGAGAACATTCCCAAGGAAATCCATCGGCAGGAGCAGGACAGCCACTTCCCAGCCCATGCTGACCTCAGCACAGAACATCCTAAAGATCCCATTTCCCTCCAGTCAGGCTTCTCACACAAATCTGGGGAGTGTTCAAAGATTCCTTCCCAGATTTTCCCACTCAGCTGCACAAAGCTCTGCCTGGGATTCAGGATCAATCCAGGCCAAAAGCAACCCCCAGGAGTCAGGGGTAGAAGCCGACAAACAGGAATGGGTTTTGTCCTTAGGACGAGGCCTCCAAAGAGAAAAGTTTGGTAAAACCTGAAGGAAAAGTGGGATCATTGGATGCCTTCAGCAGGGCTGCTGCAAGGGCAGGAACCGAGGGATGGGCAAGGCAGGGAGGGAGCAGCTGTGTCTGCAGTGCTACTCTCTCCAGGAACCCCTTTAATCCATGGGCTGGGGCTGGAATTTGGGCTCCTCAAGCCCATCCACCTTCTGCACTCCTCAGGAACCCCTTTAATCCATGGGCTGGGGCTGGAATTTGGGCTCCTCAAGCCCATCCACCTTCTGCACTCCTCAGGAACCCCTTTAATCCATGGGCTGGGGCTGGAATTTCGGTTCCTCAAGCCCATCCACTTTCTGCACTCCTTGTGCTGCTGCCCAGCGCCCATTTCTGCTCTGAATGAGCTGGTGGGCAGCGTTCTGTAAATTCTGCCCAGGATCAGGGCTCAGAGGAGGCTGCAGGAGCTGAGCTGACAGGGGAGGGGTTCCCCTGTCTCTCCTGATGTCCCTTCCCCTGGAATTGCTGCACCCACAGGTGGGACACGCTGGGTGCGCACAGCGAGCTCCGGAGGGAGGGAGGGACGTGCTGGCACAAGGATGGGGCGTTTCCTGCTAAACAGAGTTGCAGCCTCTCATTTGCAGGGTCAGGGAGGCGTGAAATGCACAGAAAATCCGAATTTTCACTTCAAACCACGCTGCCCATGGCTGCCCTTGCCCTGACCTTGCAATGGGCATGGCAGCACCAGGCTGCTCCAGAGGCAGGGGACTCATGGCAGGATTTTCCATGGTCAGGTGTGAGTCCATCCACTGAAGCCAACACAGTCCCCAGCCCCTAAAGGCCAATTTTCACTGCGGTAGGTCCACCCTTTCAGCAGAAATATTTTGAAATACACCACAGTAGGAAGGCGTTTGAGGAGTATTACAGTGATACCCCAATGCAGATGGTCCTGCAGATGATTTACCCCTCAAAACAATTCCCCCAAAACGTCACCATTAACAAGCTTAATTACCAACCTTATTGCTCTTAAGGCTTTTCTTTTTCGCTTCCGGACAGTTTATTTTTCACCACGTGACTTAAAACAGAGAGTTTATCCCTACAGGATTGGTCTTCCAGTTGGACCAATACTAAAAATAGAATTTATCATTCAGATCTGAGGAAAACATCTCAAACCTTTACAACAAGGGAAACAACCCTTTCAACACAGGAAGCAGTTGGACCAGTACAAAAATTATAATTTATCATTCAGATCTGCAGAAAACATCACCTTAAATCAGGCCGAGGAGAAGAGGACTACACCTCACTCACAGTTTATCGCTGGTGTATTTGCTGGTTTAGACAGAAAACTGAGGAGGTTTTTCTGCACCAGTTCAGCAGTGAATTCTCCACAGGTGCACAGGGAAAGAATAAAACACTCCAGTGACTACAGAGAGACTGAATTCAAACACTTCCCCATGGCAGCTGCACCCTGATTTCAGAGCTCAGCTTCCACCGAGGGAGAGATCCCTACAGGAAAACCTCCCAAAAGGGGATTCTTGGCAGGAAAACATCACAAAGGATGGTATGAAATATTAAGCGAGGCTCTCATTTAAACACAAAATCTTTTCATTTTCCACCCTATTGTTTCACATTCTCACTCTTCTCCTGCTGCAAGCGCAGAGCTGTGCCATGCTCAGGTTTAGCCAGGTTTTAGTTCCTGTCAGATATTCGAACCAAACTCATTCACTGAACAATTCCCAGTCAGATCTCCCTTGTACATTAATAAATACACAGAGTAAACCCAGCACAAAAATCTCGCACTCGGTTATTTCTCTGAATGCCCAAGGTTAATGAAATCAAGCAGACATTTACAGAAATCGTATCATTCGGGGCCTTGAGGAGCTCATTACTCACAGTTGTAATCCACTTCCCTAATCCAGTGATTGGTACTGAGCAATAAAACATTTTGGTCATCTGCTGCAAAACCATTTCACGAGTGATTATTTTATCCGCTGATACTACAACAACTGAAGAAATGCACAATTAAATTAAATTCTGTTGGGCCCAGCATAACCAGCAGCATTTGGGGGGTTTCCCTTGTTTAACCAGGGATATCCACGGTGTGAGGATGGAGCTGAAAGCTCTGGAAATTCTGATTTAACCCTGCCCAGCACAGACTCTGCAAGAACTCCGGGAGATTTCTGCCACATTTCATTGCAGAAGATGCTTGGGGTTTATTATCAATAAATATCACTGGAAAATCAGAGGTTCTGCTCACACAGAAAATTTCCTCCTCCACCCCTTACTCCAAAACCTTTCCCTCGCAGGACAGGAGGCTCTTGTGGCTCTGCCCATCCCCTCTTCCCCTGACAAATCTCAAATTCATTTCCGTGTTCCAACCAAGTTCGTGGAGGGCAGAGAACTCACAAATATTCAGGTCTGACAACTCTCCTGGATATTTGAATCCCTCTCTGGGTCTGAAGAGAACGAACACAACCCATCAACACAGATCCTGATGGAAAAGCATCTCAGAGGTTCTTCCAAGCAATTTCAACTTTGCTTGTAAAACAACTTGTTTAGCCACGTGTCCGTGTGAAATAAACCCCAGAAAAAAACACAAAAGAGACAGAACCACCACTGAAATGTCCTGAATGCCTCTCTCACGAGTTAGACAAGAATCTGACTGGTACCAGCTCTGGATGGAGCTTCAGCAAGTTGATTTAAACCAAAGAGCTCCTTCGGATGTTTCAATGGCCAAATCTCCTGCTCAGCTGCAGTTTGGGGCACTCTGTTACCTGTTCAGATATCCCAGCCTGGTTTACCCATCCCTAATGAATGATAGATTTGCCTAATTAGCCTTTACCCCTTCGCTGAGAATGAACCTGACACGAGCCGTGTGAAAAATCTGCAATATCAGAACCCCAACCAAACGCTCTGAATTACTTGCAATTTTCATGAATTACCTGCAGTTTTCATTAATTACCTCCCGTTTTCGTGGTATTCAGGAGCACCAACTGTTTTCAGCTCGTGCTCAAAAGAAATAAACAAATTTTTTTAAAAAAAGACAAAAAAACAACGAAACAATTAAAAAAAAATCACTGCTCATCAAGGCCAAACAAAGGAAGGAAATTGCTGAGCAGCAGCTGTCACCAAGTGGGAACTGGGAGAAGGAAACCACCAAGACCTTTTGATGTCTCTGTTCTTTAAGAAAATCCCTCTCTTCTCTCAAAGCCCTTTTTTTCAGCCTTTTAAATTCCAAATAATGACAATTTATCACTGTATTTAAAGGTATTCAGGTACAAGTCCTCCCCTGGAGAGTCTGTCAAAGGTTTCATCACAGAAATCTTCCCGAGCTGCCCTGAAAGCCCCTCCTGGCCAAGCCCAGCCCTGCTGTGCTCACATGAAACCACTGCAGGGCGACCACAACACCTGGGCCTGAAATTCTCCTCCCACTCCCTAAAATAACTTCAGGTGGCACCACTGAAGCCAATTTGGAACAAATTCTGCTCTTTTTAACTTCATTCCTATCTATTAAAAATAAAAAAGGCCCAATAGTGGTACCTGGTGGATTTACACCACAAGTTTTTGCCGAATAATTCGTTCTGGTTAATGTTTAAAACAACTTCTAATAAACCACTCCCACCTCGAGGCTGGCCAGGTAATTCAGAAAGAATTCCTTAAAAAAATCCAACCTTTTAGAAATATATAATAAACATATAGACACAGAGTCAAGGAATGTTCTGGGAATGTTAAGAGTGCAAAACTCAGTGCTCAAAGCCCAATTATTCGATATTCTCTTATAAATTACCCATGCTGAAACCATCATAAGGTATTGCCTATATTTGTCCAAGCTTTCTCCAGCTCATTTTCAAAAATATCTGCTTGTATAAATATATATTTATTTTTAAACTGTTTTATTTTTTATTAGATTTATAGAATTCCCAGTTCTGCCTCCAACCTACATTCTGGGTTTTCCCTTTTCCCTGTCATCCACTGGCCGTACAAAACTTGGATAAACTTAGATTTTGATAATTGTTCTATATTTTAAAATGAAATTTCCGGGTAAATCTTCATAAAAGTGAAAAAGGAAATCTTTATTTTCTTAAAGGAAAATAAAGAGAAAAGTAAAAAAAAAAAACCATTAAAAAGAGACTTTTCTTACAGGAAAATAAAGAGAAAAGTGAAACAGGAGCTGAAATGTGCCACGGGGAGATTGTGTATTACCACTTTGAGATCCTAAGAACTGCCTGGTTGAACTGAAGCAGAACATAAATAAAATCAAGGTCAAAGAAAAGAAAAATATTCATCTGCTCCCTCTGCAATAAATTCTATTTTTAAGGGCTGCAGTCTGATTTTGCCTGAAATTAAATGTCTCATCTGGAGAATGGTCCAATCGTCCGTTATTATTTGCGAGCTGGTTTTCCACAGGATTTTTTCCATAGGTGAAATGTGTGTGGTGGTGAAATTTTTTTGTCCAGAAAATAGGGTTGAAAAGAAATAACTGTGATAAAGGCATATGATAGGCGGTTTTAAAAGTAATTAGAATTTTTTTTTTGTCTTGCTAGAAATATATTTTATATCCAAACATTCAGGAAAGGGGAAAAGCCAAGAGCAAACCCATGAAAAAGCTTGGATGGGGTTCAAGCTCCATGTGGGAAGATCTTCACATGCAGAGGAGTGACACCCAGAAGAACACGTCCAAATTATTTCTCACAGTTCTGCTTTACCAAAAAAAAAAGTAAAAAAAGTTTCAATCGACTGCTTTAAAGGGAAAAGTGAATTTAAGGATCCTTCAGCACCTACAACAAAGAGTTCAATGGAACAGAAATTCCTAAGGCTGGGAAAGCTGCAGTGAAAGGGAACTGCATCCGTGAACAGGAAAAACACAACAGCAAAATTTTTTAGGAATCACATGAAATGAATTCCAGCTGTGCTGGTTCTCTTTAGTTCAGAGATAAACCCAAAATACAGAGTTATTTCCCTCTCTCCCCATCATCCAGTTGCTTTAATATGGATTTTTTTTTTTATGGGTAACCTGCAAATCTGTCACTCAGAATTATTTTGGCTCTTTTGGCCAAGATGTGCCCAACACACACATGTGCAGTGCCTCACCTGGTGTAGCTCCACTACAAAATAATTGAGGTTAAATAAAAATAATTTAGGTTAAAACTCTGTAAAATAGATATGATTGAAAAAACATGACATAAAAAAAGTCAATTACATATATTCATGAAAATAAAGGGTGAAATGCTTTAAACAGACCTAATTAAGAATTCATATAAAAATAAGCAATTCTAATAAATTCAGGCTTGGGGTTTTTTCGTTAACCTCTGATGAATTTACTGATCATGATCCTAATTGCTGTGTAGGACAGTGCCAAGTGCTGTCAGTGATACCTGTTCCTTTGCAGCATAAATTACTGCTCAAAATCGGAGATAAAGTAGCTCAGAATGAATGAAGCTTTTGGGGAGGCCACGGGGTTAATGGGATAAATATTCTGACTCAGCTCATATTTAGGATTCCCACTTTTACACAGCTTTGGGAACATTTTCTCCAGAACGGGATAGAGCTGTTCAGGTTGGAAAAGCCCTCGGAGACGACCGGATCCAACAGTCACCACCACCCAACCATGTCCCCAAGGGCCACATCCTGATGGGTTTTGAAAATGACTGGGAATGGTGACCCCACCATTGCCCTGGGCAGCCTCTCCCAATGCCTGACCACTCTTTTAATGAGTTGTTTTTTGGGTTTTTTTTCCCAAATCTCCAACCCAAACCTCCCCTGGCACAACTTGAGGCCATTCCCTCTGTCCTGTCCCTGTTCCCTGGGATCAGATCCCAAATCCCCCCGGCTGCCCCTCCTGTCAGGGAGTTGTGCAGAGCCAGAAGGGCCCCCGGAACCTCCCTTGCTCCAGGCTGAGGCCCTTTCCCAGCTCCCTCAGGATTCTCCAGCCCCTCCCCAGCTCCGTTCCTGCCCTGGACTCCTCCAGCCCCTCCAGGTCCTTCTGGGAGTGAGGGGCCCAGAGCTGCCCCAGGGTTTGGGGTGGTGCCCCAGGATTTGGGGTGGTGCCCAGGGTTTGGGGTGGTGCCCAGGATTCGGGGTGGTGCCCAGGATTTGGGGTGGTGCCCCAGGATTTGGAGTGGTGCCCCAGGATTTGGGGTGGTGCCCCAGGATTTGGGGTGGTTCCCCAGGGTTTGGGGTGGTTCCCCAGGGTTTGGGGTGGTGCCCAGGGTTTGGGGTGGTGCCCCAGGATTTGGGGTGGTGCCCCAGCAGTGCCAGCACAGGGGACAATCCCTGCCCTGGTGCTGTGGCCTCATTGCTCCTGACCCAGCCCAGGAGCCATCGGCCTCCTGCCCCCCTGGGCACACCTGGGCACACCTGGGCACCCCGGGCACCCCTGGGTTCATGTCCAGCCGCTGTCCCCAGCACCCCCAGAGCCTTTCCCAGCTTTTCCAGCTGCTCCTCCCCAGCCTGGAGCTGCAGGGATTGGTGTGACCCCAGTGCAGGACCCGACACTCGGCCTGGCTGTCCCTCACCCCGCTGCCCTCAGCCCCCGGACCCCACCTGTCCCGGTGCCCTGCTGAGCTCCCTGCCCTGCAGCAGGGACAGCCAGCGAGGGAAATTGGGAAATTACCCTGTCCCAACCCTGCTGTGAAATGTTTCCCTCCAGAGCCATCCCCTGATGCCAACTCAGTCACAAAATGAGGAGTTACCCTGTTCCCAGCAGTGCCCTGGCACAATCCCAGTCTGACCCTAATCCTGGCACTCATTCTTGCGGGGTTTCACCCACCTGATCCCACTAAAAGCACCAGGAGACCTCACCCAGCACCAATTCAGCGGTGGCTTCATCAGAATTCCTGCAGGAACCTCACCCAAGCCCCAAAAAACCCCATTCCCAGCAGTGCCCTGGCACAATCCCAGTCTGACCCTAATCCTGACTCCATTGTGAGGGGTTTCACCCACCTGATCCCACTAAAAGCACCAGGAGACCTCACCCAGCACCACATCCAGCACTGGCTCTGTCAGAATTCCTGCAGGAGCCTCACCCAAGCCCCAAAAAACCCTGTTAAAAATATTCCCTGCACAACCCTGGCAAACAATTCTGCAGCATCATCCCAGGCCACTTCCCCTTGATTAGAAACATTCGCTCAAACGAGGTTATTTTGAGTTGCAAGTACATTACCTTGTGTCAGGACATGATTCATGCATACAGATTTTCATAAAATAATTAACATTTTGCGCATAAGATAGTATTTAATGCTCTAGACCAAATAAGATGTCTCAATCCCAGGCAGCACCACACTTTCCCAGCCTTGATTATTCAAATATCAAATCCTTGTCGGGCTATAAAAAAACAGCTGGTGGAGAAGTTTCATTTTTTTGAATGATAAATATATTGATTATGTGTAATGGTGACTAAAGCGCTAAAGGTCAGATTCTATTTTGTCTATTAAAAATATGAAGATTTATCAGCCTTTTTTATTTGTAGGCAATGTTCAGAAGGTCTGAATATGCAAAAAATCTGTTCTTCCAATTAACAGGCAGTTGACGGACAGGATCTAATCAAGTCCAAAATAACAGGTACATTGATAAAAATTGGGAGTTTGGTGACAAGGGAACCACTACAGTCCACAGGAGAGGAGTCAAAATATTGTTTTGACAATTTACATTAAATTATGCCCTCACATTTCTTTCTCTGCAGGTGGAGGTGCTACCAAAAAAAAAGAAAAAATTCACTTTGCAAGAATTATCGAAATCCAGTAAGTGCTATTTGCAGAAAACACAAATATTTTTCATTTACTGTTTTTCACACAGATCCCATTGCAGCCCACCCCTCCCACTGGCCTCACCCTGAGCAGCACAGGCCTGGCACCAGCACATAATTTGGGGACAAGTATTGATTATTGGTGATATCCCCAAAATGCAGGGCTTAAATTATTTCTCTTGCAAAATATTGTTAATATTTTAAGTTAATAAGTGAATAAAAATATTATTAAAATATTTCACTCACAAAACCTCTTCATGCAGCCCTTGACCCACCCCTCGCTGCATCCTCCTGATGAAATTACCCCTCCTCTCACCTCCCCATCCCTGCAAACTCACTCAAGGGCATCCTGCAAACGTGGAGCAGCAGTGCCCACACCATCCTCAGGAACCTTCCTCCGTGCAGGGCCGCACATTTAATCAGGGAAGTGGCAATTTACTGGGATTTCTGCTGGAACTGCCTGCATTTATAACCAACGGGAGCTTTTTTTTTCTGTTATTTGCTTCGTGACCAAACTCCCAGCCAGGAGAGACCTGTCCAGAGCTCGTTTGTGACGGAAGATGGAACGAGCACCAGCAGCAGCTCTGCAGTTTGAAGAAGAAACCCAGTCAAGCCAACCCTCCCAGAGTGCTTGGGAGCTGCCTGGCCACCAAAAACCCCCCTCTGGCCACCATTTCTCACCCTGCACCTTCCCCAAATACTCCGTAACCCCCAACACTCACAGAGCTCTGAGGAGCATCAGCAAACTCTGCTTGGTTGTTGCTCCACCACACAAGTGCTCCCTTCAACCACTGGGAAAAGCTCTGTTCAACCATTTCCAGAAAAATCCAAGGAAAAGCAGAATTTTTTACCCAAGCTATCCATTCTAGCGATTGTATTATGAAAATAAATCTTATTACAAAAAAATATTGGAATCTACAAGGGAAAATCCGTAAGGGTTTTTTGGCCGTTGTATAAAAACTACATCAATAAATGGCTCAATATTAAAACCAGGGGGGAAAAAAATGGATTTGTTTCACTTCTCTTGTTTTGTTTGATTTGCAAGGTATTAGGCAAAACAACCAACTTCTTGGTAATTTTACACCTGATTGACTTGGCAATGAGGTATTTTTGAAAAATGTTGTTAACCCGTTTCAGCCCCTGAAGTCATTGGACAGGTCAGTTCTGCAAACTGCTCGTGATGATTTCATGAACATGCAGGAGGAACTGCATTGAAGGCTATTTCTGGAAAATGGCTTTTGATTGTGGTTTTTAGACAGAACACAGAGTGGACTGAAATTACATTTCAGCTTTGTCAACATCATTTGAAACATTTGACAAGAATCCTTCAACCTTATTACCAGGTATTTTTTTCAAAGGCTCTTCTTGTCCAATAGGATGATTGATAAGGTGCATTTTCAATCACACAGGGACATATTTGGGGGGTTTAAATGTTCCTAGGTTTAAGAATTAATCCTGCAGTCAAACTGATGCCTGATGGTTTTTGCCTTTTCTTTTTATACCCTTTTTATACATTTTTATCCCCTTTCCCTTGCCCTGTCCCCGTCACAAACACTCCCTGTCCCTCAGCCCTACATGTGGAGAACCCTTGGGGGCTGAGATTGAGCTCAGCTTGGGGCTTCTCTGAGGGGAGCAGACGGAACATCCCGAGTGTCTCCAAAGCAGAGGCTCCAGCCTTGCCCGGAGCCTCCTCTCTGCAACAGGTTTGTTCAGCTGGGCTGGAGTCTCCCTTGGGGGGGTCATTAGAATGGGGGACAGTTCCCTCATTTGTTCAGTTCCTCACTGGGGATTTGAGGTCGATCTGCTCATTGCTGAGCTCCATCCAATTGGATCCGCGTTGGACCCGGGGGTGCTGCTCGGCTGTTCCCACCTGGGCCGAGTTGTGTCCCTGGGATCCCATTAACCCAGGGAATGCCCTTTGCCCTGCGCTGCTGGGGCTGCCTCGGGGTTGTACCAGCCCTTGAGGCATCAAAACAGCTCTTCCATCTCTGAGCAGGAATTTGCTCTCAATCCAGAGCAGCTGGGCAATGCCTGCGGCACCACAGCCTCTGCCTCGATTCTCCCCAGGGAAATATATGGATTTCTAATCATCTATTGCTTCCTTTCGAACGACGCACCGGGGATTTGTGAAAAGGATTTTTCAGGCACGCCATCAGTCAGAGAGCTTTGGAGACAAACACGAGGTTCTGCAAAAGCGTTTTTACACTACTTGGACCCTCACACACGCAATCGCCGCCTCCTGCCAACTCCCCGATTATTACGTAACGCACCCAAAGCCTTTACATTTATTCAGCAAACACAACCGCGGTTCAATTTGGCACATTTTTGGGGGTTTTAAATATGAATAAGAATGCTTCAAAGAATAAAACTGAGTCGGGAAATATTTATCCGAGAAGCTGGGTATGCATTAAAATTGCTTGGCTTCAAAAGTAAAATTAGATGATGTTTAATTTAGCTTATTTATGAAGTTGTATTTGTTCAATTTAAATACGTAATCTCCTCTGAGAGAGTTCAGCTTTGCAAAATGATAATCTGCTCCCATATTTCTATTAGTCGTGATTTATTCTGATTCATTCCTTTGTTCAAAAATGCTAATGGCAGCAGATGATGCCGAAGAAGAAGATCCACGAGCAGCAACCAATGCATCCCCCAGCCTGGAAAGCAGCGAGGGGCTGCTCCACAGAGCCAGGCAAGAAATCCCAGACAAAAGATTTCGAGGGAGACGCCGGCAATGGAGAAACTCAAGCGCAGGGGCCTCAGCTGCCAGGCTGACCCAGCGCGACCTTAATCCTCCAAACTCATCGCGGAAAGTCCTGCAAAGACACGCGGCAAATTGCCTCGCTCCTGTGGGTACCCCCTGAAGGGAGATGAAAGCTAAAAATCAGCCTGGCTGGGCTCTGGTGGGGAGGATCCAGGGAGGAAAACCACGGCCTGAGGCTGGGGGGACACATGGGGAGGTGGAGGACGGACTGACAGCGGCTCTGCTGCTCCGTGCAGCTTCTGAGAGGCACCAAAGAGATTTTCCCGTCAGGCACCCGGGTCTGTGGGGGGTTTATTTGCCTGTCAGCAGCTGTTGATGTGTTCACTCTGATGCCTGATGGTTTTTCGTCTTTTCTTTTTATACCCTTTTGATACATTTTATACCCTTTCCCTTTCCTTTTACCCCTTACCTAATACCCTTTACCCTTACCTAATACCCTGTACCCTTAGTCCTGCATGTTTAGAATTTTGTAGTCTGATATTGAGCTCAGGTTGGGGGTTCTCTGAGGGGGGAAGACAAAACATCCCGACTGTCTCCAAACCAGAGACTTAGAGGGAGCCTCCTCTCTGGAACAGGTTTGTTAAACTCAGCTGGAGTCTCATTTGGAGTGGGGATAGGGAGACAATTACCTCATTTGTTAAGTTACTCATTAAGAGATTTTAAGCAGATCTGCTCATTTGTGAGGTCTATAAAA
This sequence comes from Pomatostomus ruficeps, assembly GCA_013400735.1. NCBI lineage: Eukaryota > Metazoa > Chordata > Aves > Passeriformes > Timaliidae > Pomatostomus > Pomatostomus ruficeps. The sequence goes on from VYZT01052832.1 coordinate 22,279, forward strand.
TTGTATCCGCATTGTACACAGTGGGGTCAGGGTCAGGTGGAGACTCGAGGATACACCCGGAGCTGCTCAGGGTGTTTTCACCTCTGATCCCATTAAACCCAAGGGAATATCCTTTTTCCCTGTACTGCTGTGTCTGCCTCGGCTTTTTACCAGCACTTAAGGCATCAACTCCACTCCTCTGGTGAGTGTCTGGCGGTGCTGGGGTGTCCATGTGGTTGGACCGGGGAGCGAGGCCATAAAACCCTTCCTCCACCCCTGACTCCCCCAGCTGCACCCAAAACCCCCACAGAAACACCCCTGGGGCTCGCCAGGGTCAGCACCTCCATCTGCAGAGAAAAGAATTCACCACTGATAACAGAGATCCTCGTAAATACCTTAATTACAGCGAGAGATTTTCCATCCTCTACGCGGATTAAAAAATCTCCAAACCACTGCCGCTGGTCTGCAGATTCTTTCCTTACAAGGCTCTTTCTTATGGGCACACGTGGGATATCCCATCTCCTGCCTTTCCCATGGAATCTGATCAATTTGTCATCTAATAATATGGTTTGAGGAGATAATAAATAATAATAACAGGTTTGAGGGGTTCCCTATTTCTGTACTTGTATTTGCTTTGCTCTCCTCACAAAGAGGTGAAAAAGAGTAGGATCCATTCCCTCTTCCTTTCTGAACTGAACTAAAACAGCTCCATGCAGCCCTCATGGCCACGACCAGAGATGTTTGGTGCTCTGTGACTTTATGGGGCACGTGGTTCATTCCCTGGCCTGTTCAATCTTTTGGAAGAATGAGTTCCATAGCTCCCAAGGAGAAATTTTTATCTCAAATAATCACAAGCATTCCCATTTTTGTTTTCTTACTGCTGTGGTGGAACTTGGGTGCTGTAAAAGAAAAAAGCAGAGTCATGGGAGAGAAAGTCAAATCCATGCCAAGTTTTGAATTATCAAGGCCTCGAGCTCGGAGGCTCCGTGTTCACCCCAGAGCAAACACAAAACCAGAGCAGCGCGGGGATGTGCGGCTGCTCCTGAGGGTAACCCCGGCGCAGAAATGTCTGCCAGCCGGGAGAAAAGTTTCTGGAGAAGCAGCTGTGAGCTCAGACACGAACCACAGAGGAAGGGAGTGGATCCCGTGTGTGGGAGGCAGCACAGAATTGGTATTGTTTTCCAGGGAGCCACTGCGAGATTAACTTTGAATGGAATGAAACTGCACAGCACAGCAAAGGGCAGGGAGGGTTTCAGAGCAATGCTCTCCATGTGGGTGCTCGCAGAGATGCAGGGGTGAACATGTGCACACACACACACATCTGGATTTTCTCTTTTATCTGCAAGGATTGGTCCCTTCCCTAACCCAGCAATGGGCAGAACTCTTCCCAAGCTTCCCTGTGAAAGCTGCCCTCCCTCAGGAGCCTCCTGCAGATTCCAGGGAGCACTTCCAGCTCTGCCGTCCCGCTGGGATTTGCTGCCCCTGCCCAGCCCCGGGTCACGCTCTGCCCAAAGGCAGCGGGGTCACTTCCCTTGCTGGGATAAATCCAGCCCAGAGGCTTTCCAGAGGATCCCAGCCCCTAATCCCCTCTGATTCCTGGTGCCCACACCAGCACTGAGCTCCCTGGGACTGCCTCCCGAGATAAAAATCCTTCTTTAAACAGAATATGTTTGGATGTTTGTGGTTACTTTAACATTTGTTCTTTCACTGCATTCTAATTCAGGTTTACTTTCAATATTGCCATTATTCTTCTCAATTAAAGCTCAGAAAGTGCTGCTGCTTGCCTTATTGATACTAAAAAATTTAACATGTCCTGAAATCTGCAGCTTTCATCTGCTCCAGATAAGATAAAGGAAGGGAACAAGATTTCCTTAGAAGGAAGCTGGCCCTGATTAAGAAATTATATTTTAGTTTTCTCTGACAAGTGGAAAAAAAAATCCCCAAAAATACCTCCCTAGCAATATTTTTCAAGATACCCTCCTAATCCAAAGGCAGATATGGAAATGAGGCTTGTATGTTAAGACCTCGTGCACTCAATTTTAATTCTTAAAACGGTTCAAAAAAAAAAACAACCACTTCAGATGTCTTCCATTTCCTCTTTCCTTTCTTTCCATCCTCAGCTCTGGTACCAGAACCGTGTTTTCAGATGAAAACTTCTAAGTGTATTTCCAAACTAGAAAAAGGAGGACAAGGGCAGGGAGGAGGACACTTAATTTTTTATCTTTTCACATTAGAGTTACAGGGAACTTTAATGATACACCAAGCTCTAAACCCTGTAGCTAGTGCTGTATTAATCATCTGTCTACACGAGAACTCAGATAAATATATAATCCCATTTCTGCATTGCAGATTTCATAGGGCCCTTCCTCAGATCGCTGCTTGCTTTTTTTCCATTATTTTGTAAACACTGCTGGAGGGGAGGATCCATCCCAAGGTAGGGAATGGCATCCTGGCTGGAGCTGCTCCCACTGAACAGCTAAATTGAGATTTATAAGAAGATAACCAAAGCAATAGGCAGCAATTCAAGCTTTGCAGCAGAGAGTCCCTTTTTTTTTTTTTTTAACAGTCTGAGCACAGTTTGTCTCTCCCAACACATTCTCCCTTCTCCAAGGTCAAGTCTGTTGCCAGCCGCAGGCAGCAGCTGGCCCACCCAGGCTGGGGACGAGCCTGGGGATGAGCCAGATCTCACCTGCAGACCCAAAACCCTTCATCTGAGACAGGTCCAGTGGTCCCTGTCCATGTCACCTCTTGTCATGGCACAGATTCCTGAAAAACGTCATCCTCCCCTTTTTCATCTTCCCGTTTCAGCCCCAGCACGTAAATCAATCCAACCCCTCCACGTTCTGTACCTCTCTCTGATATTCAGGCGCCACAGAGATACCCAGTCCTATTTTGGATGAACCAAGACAAGGTTTAAAATCAAACAAAATGAAGATTCTGCCAAGAGTGGGGCAAACACACAACCAAGACAAGAGTTACAATCAAACAAACCAAAGATTCTGCCACCGGTGGTGCAAACACACAACCAAGACAAGAGTTACAATCAAACAAACCAAAGATTCTGCCACCGGTGGTGCAAACACACAACCAAGACAAGATTTAAAATCAAACAAAATGAAGATTCTGCCAAGAGTGGTGCAAACACACAACCACAGTGCCCTGGGGATAACAGCTCCCCCAAACTCTCGTATAAAACATCACCACCCAACCCCTATGCCCCAAAGGGCAGTTCTGGCTGCTGCAATAGAAATATCAGAAATATTTCACGTTTTTCAGGTGAGCCCAAGACACACAGGGCAGCCCCTCAGCCCTTCCCCTCGTGTCGAAGAGCCCTGCCCTGCCTGATGCAGCGTGGGCATGAGAGAGGCACCAAACAAGAGCCAAGAAAAGGACCTGCAGAACTCAGAGCTTGTCCCCAAGAAAGCTGGGAGGTGCCTCGCATGGGAATGAGGCCTCTGGTTCCTCCTGCAATCCTCCTGCTCCAACAGTTTGTTTTCCTGGCATTTTCAGCCATCTTACTCAGCACTGCTGATTTAGCACTCCCATTTTATCCTGCAGTTCCCTGCATAACAATCACCCCGAGAGAGTGTTACAGAGACAACCAGTCCCACCACAATGCAAATGTCCTCCATAGGCACTGCAACAATTTGCATTGCGTCTCAGAAGTGTCTGCAATCCTGCTTGGAATGGCCCAGGTGAGCTCAACCACTCAGAAATAGGTGCTGGGGGAGGGAGGGTGACAGCCTCGTGTCATTGTGGAAAACAACATGAAATCATCATTTCATTGTGATTGCGTTTCACCGGTCCCTTAATAATCCAACATCATCTGGAGGTATTTTTAGAACAACACGCGAAACGTTCATCACCGTGCGAGCAGGAGGAAGGAATGCGGGAAGCCTGCAGTGCAAATGGAGCAGCTGTCCTCAGCCAGGACAAGGCCTTCTCCTCACCCTGACTTCCAGAGCAGCTGTCCTCAGCCAGGAGAACGGCTTCTCCTCACCCCAACTTCCAGAG
>VYZT01052832.1:32202-57363 GCA_013400735.1 Pomatostomus ruficeps
CGGGGGGGGGGGTCATTTGATCAGATAATGTATGATCTGAATGTAATTAATCAGGCAAAAAGGCAGAGCGATACTTGCTAAATTCCAGGGCACTGTAATATCCTTCATTGTCTCTCCTTGAAAACAGAATGAAAAAAAAACCTGGCAAAAGGCAGCTTGTTCTCGACGAGGTTTCAGGTTAATCAAATAAACCACTTTTCTCCCTTCAGAGCACAATTTTAGGTGCGAGCTGTAAAAGTGATTCCATCCCTTAGAGGAGGTGGGTTCCATTTAGAGAACCACCACTGCCGGAGTCCTGCTGCAGTGCAATGGGCTCTCCGTGAGTGGGAGAGAGTTACAAGGTCACGACTCCGACATTTATTCCAAAATGTAGCCAGGATTTACTACGTACACAGCTGGCATTCGACAATGTGGACTGCGGGATGGAAATGAAAAAAAATTTTAAAAAAGAAAAAAGCAAAAATCCCTTTCAACATTCTCATCTATTAGCAGGATACGTGCTCGCAGTTGCAGCATTCAGACAGGAAGATATATAAATATATATTTAGTGGGATTCGAAAAACGTTGCAGCCCTAATCCAACAGCCCTGGGAAAGATAAGCTGCATATTTTAAATGCTGGGGGAAGGCGAAAGGGGCGAAAGAAAATCCTTCAGAGCTGTTTCCTAGATACACGATATGAAATTTAAAAAGGGGAAAAAAGCACTCACAAAAGTGACTTCATGGCAGCTCTTAGAAGAACAGTGTGATACCTAGTTCATCATTACCACGTCTTCTGCAACCTGGAATCCTGCTGGGAAGCATGAAACTCTTCCAGGCTGTTTCAATATGACATGCATGCAACCTTTTTAGATATGCAGGAAGCATGAGGGATATCATGCAGTTTTGATTTGCAGCAGCGGAGAAAAAAAAAAAAATTGACCTTTTCGGTGAAAATGAATGTATATTTAGCATTGATGAGGGCCAAAATCAATTCTCCACAGAAATGAAGACAGCTGCACAGAAAGGATGAAAAGGGGACACAGAGAGGAAAAAAAAAAATAAAAGGGAAAGCTTTCATGCTGCATTGCTCTACACAAGTTATCTACGAGCCTGATTTTACTGCCTTATTGCCAAACTTACTCCTTTTACCAGCACTACAGGGAAAATACGAACCACTTCTTCCCAGGCAGCAATTTCGGTGCAAATGAGAGGAGCACGACCAAAGTAAAAGCTGTCTGTGATCAAAGACCTGCTGGATACCTGAGCCGAGCAGTTATTCCAGAGCAAGGCACAAGAGCCAGTCATGCATATGGATGACCTCTCACGAATTAAATGCTAATCAGGAATGCATCTCAGCAGTGAGGGGAAAAAAAAAAACATGTGGACTGTGAAGCAGATCTGTAATCCCTTCTCTAAGCAAAGAGAGAAACCTCCTCGTTATCAAAACCCCCTGGTTATCAAAACCCCCTCGTTATCAATTTCATAGCACAAATATCCAACATCAGCCTCAAACCCCAGCCATAAAAGCACAATTTCCCCATGTGAAGCGTGCCAGCTCTCCTCCAGCCATCCCAACTTGTGTAATTTCCCCGCAATCCTCCCCCAGCCCCAGCACGGAAGGGAACGAGGAGGTCAAAGGGGCAGAAGCCCCGAGGAGCAGCCGCTGCCGGGTGTGCCAGGAGCCGCTGTGCCCCGCGGGCAGCGCCAGCCCCGCTCCGTACTCACCTTGCGGAGGGAACGGGCAGCACCGGGCTAAGCATCCGCTGCTGGCGGCCCCGGCAGCCCGGGACTGCCCACGGCCATGGTCCCGGGAACGATGCTCGGGGAGCTGCCCCGGCTCGGGCAGGACAAGGGGAAGTGGCGGAAGGGGAGGCTGGGGCAGAGCTCGGCGCTGCCCGGAGCGCGGGGCACAGGAGCTGCCAGCGCCGCAGGCGGGGATCAAACGCACAGAATCTCCCTTTACATAATCGGAAATGACTCCTGTAATCTTATGGTTGCTCTTAACGCGTTGGGTGCCTCATAAACAGGCAAAAGCTTTTCCCATGCAGCATTCGGTGGGGTTTGGAGCTGATTCTTCTTTTGATAAAAATAATTTTTAAAAAAAAAAAATTTAAAAAATAAGAATGAAAGTCTATCTGTCAGAATTCTTAATTCCGGTACCACACACCTCAGGAAAGCCTCTCCCCACCTTGCCACAGGAAACATCATGCATGCTTAAAAGGAATTACAGAAAATTCCTGGTTTCTTCCACATTATTTCCTAATCCATCTCAATACAAAGGCAACGTTTGGAGGTTTTAACCTGTGTGCCCTCTACTTTCAAACAAACGCACTGAAAACCTCTAAACAGCTCTATAAAGGAACCCAGCTGGGGATTACAGATTCTCCTAACACGAAATAGCTTTGCCTATCATAAGAGAACATTAAAGTTAGAAAAATACAACAGTCAAAGTGTACTGCTCACATTTTAGTGAAATGTGAGCTTCTGAAAGGAAAAAAAAAAAAGGCACATCCGATTCTTACCAGCAATGATAAAAGCAAAATCCCATCCACGTGTTTTCCTCATCACTAAAGAACTGATTTAATCAAAATCAAGCCCATACGTTTCAAAAACAACGAGATCATGCCGAATCCTCAACCTACCGAAGCCCAGCGAGCGCTTTCTGATGCAAGAGAGCCCTTCAGCGATGCAGTTTCTCTTTGACCTTACAGAATAATCTCCACGAGTCGCAGCATTACCTTTGCAGAGATTCCCGGGGCACGAACCAAAACCTAATGCATCACTCAGCCCCGGTCCCCGCACCATCTTCCCAGCAGCTCGCGCCTTCTTTCCCCGGCAGCAAAATGCCAAATAAACGGGCTCAGAACGGAAAGGGGAAAGAATTTTTTTTTTTTTTTTTATTACCATCACCACCACCACCATCATTATTGCTCTCATGCTGTGGATGTCGCTACTTACTTGGCTAAGACATCCTCCCCGGTGCTGCCTGCTCCCGGCTAGCGGGCGGAGGGCTCAGGGCTCGGCATGGGCGCGGGCAGGCGCGCAGCGGCCGCGGAGCCCCTCTGCAGCCCGCACAGACCGTACCACCGCGGCGCCCGCCGGGGAGGCAGCGCAGCGCAGCCCGCAGCATCCCCGCACCGCCGCCCGCACCGCCACCGCCACCGCCGCGGCAGCGGGGGGGAAGGAAGGACCGCGGAGAACAGAGAGAGAGACAGAGAGAGACAGAGAGAGAGGGGGGGAAAAAATATATGGACTGAACCACCATGTTTGTTGTTTGCGATTTTAACGCTTCCCCTGGGATAATGACAAAAACGGAAGATGGCAAGCGACCAGGAATATGCCACTTACTCAGAAACGGGAGAAACCTTCAAGGACAAGGGCTGTCAAGTCCTATCACTGGCGTTGGAGGAGGAAAAGGGGGGGCATGAGAGGCTGTGGAGGGAAGGGGGCGCGGGGGCCGCGGGGAGCGGCGCATCCCCGGCACCCCCGAGCAGGCGCAGGATGCGGCGGGGCTGGAGCCCGCAGTGCCCGGCGATGCTCGGGCTGTGCCCGCTGATGACAGCCCGGCGTGGCCGCGCCGCAAATTGCTCCCTAATCACCCTCCGCAAAGATCCGGCTCGCTCGCCCTCCCCTGCTCTCTCTGTTTATGTAAGAACAATGGGGATTCGGAGGGAAAGAGCGGAGAAAAAGCGGCCTTGCAGCGCCGTGGGGTTTGCGTTGTGTTTGTGTCCCTGCCGTGCCTGCCAGAAATCCAAAACCGTGCAGGAGGGACAGGCGAAAAATCCCAGTTTAATCTGATCTGGTCACACCGGCGTGTGCTGGAAAACCACTCACAGATGCCAGAGCAGCTCTGTGCCCTTCTCTCCCTCTTTCCTTGCAGCCTGGCACTTTGGGAATCACTGCCTTGCCTCTACAGCTTCTCACCATGCATTCCGAGTTGTTATGGGTCTGTTATTTTGAATTATTAGCACATACAGGATTCAGAAATGTAAAAGGCTTTTTCAATAGAATACCATGTTGTGGCAGCGCAAAACAAACCCAATTACCAAAAATAAGACAGAGACTCTCTGAAAAGTAGGACATTTCCTGTGCAATAGTTAATTTTTCCAAAGCAAATTGTGATCAGAACATGTACCGTGCCCAAACTGCAACTTCAGATTCACCACCTCCAATCATTCCATCCTGAGAGTGACTGAACACAAAAAAAATTATCTATTTTGTGCATGAAGAATGTGCAAAACAGTACAGATAAAAGTTGGGCTGTGTTCTGTAGCATCCTAGGACAGCAGCGGCTCCTGACTTGCCTGTGCCGTGGCCAGAGTGGGCAGGAGCACCTCCCTGAGCAATAATAGGAGTAGCTGTGCTGATGCTCTGTCATCCTGCCTTACTCGCTGCTCAGAATATCAATTCAGCCAGTTAAACCAAAAGTCTGCACTGCACCAAAATGGAAGCTATTAAAAAAAAAAAAAAAAAAAAAAAGTGCTGGGATCATTGATCAGGAGTTTTATCTACGCTGATCAATTTTTTCTTAATGAAGTAAAATGTAAATCAGGGCCAGGATCAATGCAGAATTTTCTCATGTGAGACTGCCTTTATCATTAGGAAGCTACAGGCAATTACATGCATGCCAGGACACCAGATGCAGTGACTTTGGGTTATATTAAGCAGAGCGACGTGTCCCCTTTTCAGAACAAGTTTTCAGCACAAACTGCAGCTGCGAGGAGTTTGCAGTGCAGCTCCGACTGAAGCCCAGCACGGAGCAAAGCAGGGCTCGAGTTAAATGTCCTGTGCTGAGGTCCCAGACCCACAAATGCTGGTGACCTCTGCTGCTCTGCCAGGAAAGCAGGAAGATACGGAGACATCTGCAATTAGCTGGCTGCTGACATTCTTTTTTTTGGTAGAAATCTTAGAGACAATTTGAAAAGCAATAGAAGGCTGATTGACACGGTACCAAAATACATTAAAGAAGACTTTTTTCTTGCACTCTCTTTCCTGAAAGAAGAGAGGAATAGCTCAAAGAAATTCAACACAGCATAAAAAACTTGCTCCACGCATTTGGCTGGTGCCAGTTTGAGGAGTGCTGCTCTCAAAGGCTTTGTGTCACACGCCAGGAACTTTGGGCCAGGGACAGAACCGTAAGGCCTAGATCAGAAAAAACTCTTAATTGTTATTTTTAATTAACACAATAGGCAAGGGAATAAGAGGAGGAGAAAAATAACAAAAAAAAATGTTCAAATGGGAAAGAAAAGCTTAGTTTGAACATTTTGTTATATATGAAATCCAACATGAATATTCCCAGGGCTCACTCAGTGTCTGCCTCTGCAGCACCGGAGCACGTGGGGGGATGGACAGGCCAGGAATTCTTTGGGGTTGGTTTGGAGCCTGCTCAGAGGGTGGTGTTGGTTCTGTCTCCACCCCAATGCTCCATCCTGCAGCCAAGGCCGAGCATCGACGCCGAGCTCAGTCCCAGAGGATGAAAATTCTGAAGTTGGGGCTGAGCTCCCAAGCCTTGGATTCCCACACCGCTCTGGAGCCCGCCCTGGCTGTGCCTCGCGGAGCTCTGAAGGAAGAGACAGCCTTGTGTTTGTCCTTCTTGAAGCTCCCAAGTGCAAATTCTTCAGAAATGCCCCAAACCTGAGCCCCAGCTCTGCTGGGACAGGGCCAGGAGTTCTCTGGCTCCAGGTTGGTCCTGCTCCCTACCCTCAAAGGCACAGACCACACTGCCAGGGAATTCCTGCTGCCCACTGCAGGAGCCCCCAACCACAGCTAAAACCAGCAATTCCACCCTCAGAAATGGGCCAGCCCATAAAGAGCACTGATAGCAACACTCTGAGCTCAAAATTTAAATGATTAGGGGGGGTATTATTATTATATTTTTGAACACAACTGTGAAAATAGCAGCATTTTCCAACCTGGCTTCCAGCACGTGCAGCTCAAAATGGCTGCAACGTTGGCCAGAGCTTTATCGAGATATTTCATCATCAAATTTAATAGCAAATCCCCGCAAAGCAAGACACCAACTGAAATGAGGGTTTGTCAGCACATCTCCGTGCCTATTAAAGCATCCAGCAGCATGTTATTTAGCTCTGACAGAAAAACAATTTAACACCTTAACTTGGGGGCAAGGAGCGGAAATGGAGCAGAAAAATGGAATGGAAAATAGAAAGATGCTCCTTGGGACTGAATTTAAAAAAAAACACGACAACGCTCACGGGATGTAGAAGGAAGGAGACTTCAGCTGTTGAGCTTGAACTGCAACTTGAAAAGATTGTTTCCCCAGTAAAAGTTCAACTGACAATTTCTCTTCGGAGGCAAAAGAGCCTAGCTAGTTTCTTTGGAGAAAAATTGAATTCCATATGTGCTGGTGATAGACATCATAAGCACATTTCAAGGTCTTCATGAGATAATTAATGACAGGAAGCACAAGAACATAATTTTAATTCCTCCTTCAGGATCTTGGGGACCAAGACCTCCTTTCCAGCGAGGTTGTCCAATCAGAGGAACGGCACTGGAAAGCGGCAGCAGATTTCTAATATTTTCCTAATCACAACCCAGATACGCAAACTAGAGCAGCCGACTGGCAGCCTCTCATATTTTTAAATCTCATTTGCTGCGTTTTAAAAACAAGAATTAAATCTGTTTTCAGATGCGGTGTCTCTCCAGTTTGGGAACAGAGCGCGGCAATGTTTCCGCGAGGAGACAGCTTGCGCTCCCTGGCTGCGCAAACATGTTGTGATCCTGGGAAGCAACACGACCCCAGAAAGGGAGTGCAGGAGAGGCACCTCGAAGCGCTCACGTTCAAGGACTCGCCCTGCTGCTCCTGGACTGGGAAGTGTTAGTGGGTCACGGGATCCCACTGAGCTTCGATCTCCCCAAGTGTAAAATTCCCAAATTTAAATTGCAGCGCTTCCGAGCTGGTGTTTGTAACCCTTCCCTGCCCTTGGGGGAAGGATTGGGCACATCTGGGGAAGTTGGGGAGCTGAGGAGACGTGGAGCAGGCACAGGGCTTGGACTGGGCAAGCCCCAGAGCTGCTGTCCAAGCCCAGCCGTTGACCGTGTGATTTAAACCACAGAAGCTCCCGGTTGCCTTGAATTATTTATTTTATCTGCCACGTTTATTTCGCTGTACAAATTACCACTGGCTCTGACTGATAAATTATTGCAGCTCCAATCCGCTCACTTCCTTGACCAGCATCCCAACTTTCTCAATATCTGAAAGGAAAACTACCAGCCAGCCAGCACTGCAGCTCCCCCCTCCTGCAACCTCCACCATCTGATACCTACAAATATCCCAATTTTTCTTCTTTCACCGTCTAAAAGCCATGCCCAGAAAGAGCAGATGCCTGCAAGGCTGGGCTGCCATTGCTGTGCCCTCCTTGCCACAGGTTTAGCGCTCAGAAAACAAAGCCAGACTCCCAGGATCACCCGTGCAGGAAGAGAGGTCACTGGGCTCTTCCAACAACAACAAAAAACTGAGGGAGAAGCATTAATTAGCCCGAGCTTCCCAGTAAAGCTTAAGCAAACCTGGCTCACTGCCAGACCCTGAGCACAGCAGTGACAGAGAAGCATCTCAGCAGCCTCCTCCAGAGGGATCTGCCCTGGCCGGAGTGAGGAGCTGCAACACCTGACACAGCTAAACCTGAACCCACAGCTGAAATCAGCTTCTCAGCAGCCCAAGACAGGCCTAAGAACACAAACACAGCGTTACGCCAGCATCCCACCCTCTTTGTGCCTCAAAGCCAGAGTCTGCCACCTCACATGGAGATGAGAGGAAATATTTTTTGACACTCGGAACAAATCTTAGACCAAGCAATGGAGTTCCCTGACAAGAGCTATGAAGAGCAGCCTTGTGAGGGTGCCACAACTTCTAGGAACTGTGGATAGGCAGCAAAGGAATCACCCTCTCATTCCACGGGCATTTAAACCCCACAAACTGCCAGTTCCCAAAACAGGATTTGTGCCACTGCCTCCCAGCATTAATCTGTTTGCTCATCATACCACAAAAACCCCAGTGATACTGGGAGGGAGACTCATTTGTGGCTTTCCACCACAGGAATTCCCTTCCCTGTGTTCTGGAAGGGAACGTCACTCCTCCCCTGCAGTCTCACATCACTGGTCCTGATGGGGATGAGAAATTTCATCCAAATTCCTTTCAACACAAATTATAGGATTGTACAATTAAAGGGGTCACATCAGCTCGTATCAAACTACAGATTTCAGACAAGCTGACTTTGAAGGATGTTTGGAAATTGGGGTGAAACTTTGCCCAAGTTGATTGGTTACATGGATTCATCCCTCTATTGTACCTAAACTACTCTCCTAGAAAAAAAAAAAAACCAGAGTTTGGAATCAGAATTTTGGTTCAGCACCTTCTTTTGGTATCACTGATGCAAAATGCTACCTCAGTGTTTTAAAGGTTATTTTCCCATTTTATTTGCTAAACTTCTGTACAGCAAACCACTTATCTCCCATCTGAAAAGAATAGTCCAAGCAGGATGGGTTTGAAGGAGCATCTTTGCCGTGAAATTGTGTCTGACTGTGACATGGATATGAACCTCGGGTGCCCCCCTTACACAGCCAGGTCCCACCACAACCTTGGATTGCACCTTCAAAAAGAAACCCAACATTATTCTATTTAAACTGCTCAACTGCTACAGTCATTTTCAGATTAGATAGTAAGAAATAATAGCAGGTAATTAAATTATGAGTATGGACTGTTATTAATATTATTAAGGAAATGCATGCTTCTTTTAGAACTTAAAGCTTTAATTCTCCAATATGTGGACTTTTCCTACATACCTTGATCTCCCGACTGCCAATCTCGTCAGGCTGACACAGTAGCTCCCATTGCAGCCTTTTATCAAATAGCTCCGATTTGAAGCCTGGATCAGCTTTATTTATTACTCTAATAAAGGCAAATTATTAACGTAAGGGGAAACGGCAGTGGGACAAGGTTCAGTCACCCTCAACAATTCAACGGGGAGAAGAGAATTCTCACAAACTATGAGAAAAGGACTTTTGACAGCTCAGCGAACACCACAACTCCGATAGGCATTTCCCAGTATTAACCAGCTGCAGGGAACGCCTCCCGTCAAGGAGAGGGTTTTCCCAGCGTAACGAGATGAAGGCCTCTATGTTTAGCTCTGTGTTTAGCTCCGTGGGCGAGGTGCTCTGACCTGCTAAGCCCCGCTAAGCCGTGGGTATCCGTGACCTGCTGATCACCCTGCCCGGGAACGTGCGCGCCCGGGCGGCCCCCAGGGCGGCCGGAGCCCATCCTAGGAATCATGGGGCCACCCCAGAGCCACCCCCTTGGGACAGTGTCCCCACAGCCCAGCGCCAGCGGGCTCTCCCCAGTGCCTTGTTGGGCTACCTAGAAACAGAGGCCAGACGGAATTAAGAGAATAAAACACAGTTGTATTTACTGAAGGGCCTTCAGGTAGATTTAGGGCAGTCAGAGCCCACCCGGGGCCTACACTCTAAAATGAACAGTGAGTCATGGGTTTTTCATACTTTTATAAGTTTGGTCCATCTGCATTTTGGGGTTAATCCTCCAATTACAGCTTCAGGGAATGAATCATTTACCCCAAATTTGCTTTCCCCCCTCTGTTATTCACATCTCTCAGGCTGAGGCAGTGAGGCGTCCTTGAGTGCAGGCCTGGAGAGGATTTGTTGTGTCTGAGCAGGATGGGAGAACAAGAGCTCATAGGCTGTATGGAGTTTGAGAGTTACACACTAAAGCACGTCAGGAGCTGAAAAATATAAAAACTAAATCCTAAGGCATCAAAATCCCCACAGCAGGGCCACAAAGCCCAGTCCCAGCCCCGCAGCTCCTGGTGCTCCTCTGCGCGGACGGAGGAACGGGAGCTCTCCTGTCACACAAATCCCAGAGAAGCTCGGATGTCTTTCCCTGTGCCACAGCCTTGGGAACACCGGTCACTCCGTGCTGCTGGTGTCACCTGGGCTGGCACCGCCACCCCTCGCTGTGGGAGCTCTCAGTGTGGGTGCAGAGCCTGGGAAGGGCTCGCTGGTGTTGGCTGGAACGCGCTGGTACAGCCCGAAACGTTTCGCACCAGCGCTGCCCTCCCCTGCGTGGCAGCGTTCGACAGAATGGCTCCACTTCAGCCAAAACAAACAAAAAATGTGTGAACTTCAATGAATTGCTCCTTTCAGTCCTACTGGAACAGCTCTCACAAAAGCCACTCCAAGGGTTCAAGAGACTGTAGAGTCAGACCTGATCTGAAATTATCACAATGGCTGTTTGTGCCTTTTAGGTATAAATATTCTCCTGTAAGAACTCAGAATTTGTATTCACAATTATATCTAGGTTTGAAATAAGAGTTCAGATCCTTTAGCAAAGAATGAGCTTTACAACAGGAAAGCTTCAAGAATTATTGCTATGGAAAATTTACTTATAGATGCAATGTCTAATTTCCACAAAAATACTTATTCACGTTTTTAAATATTAAATTAAATACAAGACCCAAACGTTATTGTAATAAATAGACTCAGTACAGGAAATAAAAATGCACCCTAAATGAAAATTAGTTGGGTGTCAGGCTTGGCTTCCAGGCTGAGCCATGCCCTGAAGATCCATTAGCTGTTCCTTAACCCCAGATGCAATCCTATGAAACAATAGTCAGGAAAATTCTGCCAAAATACCACAACTTTTTGAAGCAACTGAGCTTAGGGCTTGCCAAAACATTACTGTAGAATAAAAGAGTCTGTCCAGTGCAGAAGAGTGAACATGTGAACAAAAATATTATTGGAGAAAAAATCCCCCCCCACCAATATCTAGTCTAGAATAATCTCACATCCAAACAAAATTGCCACAATTTCTAGCATTTCCCTAAGCAAAATAATCCTTCAAACTGTGCATTATTTTAAAATTATCCTTCACCAACCACACTGATATGTTCCAGAATCCTCACTAAAAGGAAAGGTTCCATTCCTTCAGGAAGAGTAAAAAAAAAACCATAAAACAACTCGTTGTGTTTGGTCAGGAATGGGTCAAGAAAGGATTTAGGGGCAAACAACGCATGGTGGCACCTCCCCTGTGCCCCAAGGACACCATAAAGGAGCCAGGAAACACAAGAACAAGAAGATCAAGCAGAAGGAACCCAAAGCAGTCATTCCTTCAGAGAATCACGGAATATCCTGAGCTGGAAGGGACCCACACGGAGCCTCGAGCCCAACTCCCGGCCGTGGTGGGATCACAGCCAGGTTTAACCTCCCCGAGAGCGCAGAGTGTGGGCTTTGAATGATCTCCTGATTACATTTTGAGTGATTTATTGACTGCATTTTTACCTCTCTTTCTCCAGAGCCAGAATTGTTCTTTTCTGCACCAGCACCGATTTGTTTTCGGCGCTAAGAACAGGGCGCGGCGTTTTGTGGGGGAAATAAAACCCTCGTGATTTATTTCCCTGGGGGTCGTTTGTCAGCTCACATCCCAAATCCTGCCAAATCCCCCTCCACAGGGCTACAGAGACCACCGGGAAGTGCTCCAGGGCCAGCAGGGAAATTCCAGAGCTCCAGGCCTCATCCTGAACTTGTCCATCTGCACAACCAACACCACCATCCCTCGTTTCCAGGGCTACCTCACAGCCACGATCTCTGAGTGAGGTTTTGGCTCCAAATAAATCTGTTGGATGTCTCAATGTCCAGTATTAAAGCAGTAGATTAGAGTGATAAAATCCCACAGCCTGTCTGAGGGATTTTATCACTATAAAATCACCCTCCTCCTTGGTGCCCTTGCCTGATCAACCCCATCCATCCTGATCTCCCCAAACAGAAATAATGGGGGAAAATAATTGGAGGGGAAAAAAAAAAAAAAAAGTAATTTACTGGTAAATAAATGTTCAAACCTTGCTGGAATGTTGAGAAAATAAATCTGCAAAGTTTGCTTAAATCACTCCAAAAAAGGGAAGATAAGAGGGAGAGTTTGGAGCGCTTGTAAACCAGCAAAAGCCAGAAGAGCATCATTCTTTTCTCCTCTTTAAAGCGTTACAGGGTGGTTTGTGCATGGGCTGATAATTTAAGACCATTAAGGATTCATCTGCCGTTTCAGTTCAGTGATTCTGAACGTGTCCAGCACCACCAGATAAGCAGCTCCTACTCAAATTCTACTTTAATTCCCACTTCTTCTTAGGAATTCCCATATTTGGAAGGATTCCTTAATTTCTTTCTACAAAAAGTCTTTTTTTCTTTAAAAAGATCAACTCCATACCCCTGTTATGTATCTTGGAGTTTTGTTCTCTAAGTCAGACATTCCAGTTTCTAAAAATATCCAGATTTTCTTTCCAAAAGCCCAAGGAAAAGCAGATAATCAGCAATGGATATACTTGTGTACTTATCTAATACATCCAGGGAAATTCCTAACCTTGGAGGGAACTGTGGAGCAAGACCTGTATTTCCTGAACACTGATGTCAGTGCTCAAAGATGTTCCTTGACCTTGAGGATAAAAATAAATGGTGCAGCCCTGCACCGTGTCCTCAGCTCAGTTCACGAAATGTTCTGTGCTTACATACCATAAAACAGTTAAACACAGCTATTCCATATTAATTATATTTAATACTCCGAACTTCGATTTGTGGAGAGGAAAATTGGGTTTCCCGGGAGCTGCTGCAGCTTCCAAACATCCTCTAATTCACAAGCACCAGAGATGCTCACGGTGTTATATTTAGATAAAGTAGTGATGAGAACCCTCGGCACATTATTCGTAAAATTAAATCCCACCGAGGTTTTTTTTTTCCTCTCGCCATTTCATTAATTCCAGCTCAGGAGCAACAATGGAAGATCATAACATGTGTAAGAGATAAAATAACAAAATATATAATGAAACAGCATTCGGAATTCTGTGTTTTCTGCTTTTAAAATAATGGAATTTTTGGTAATTTCTGCGACTCGGAGAGGAGAGTCACGGAAAAGCTTCCCCAAGCCACTGAGATGATGTCTGCTAGTGCTGATTTTCAAGTAATTAATTCTCTAAAGAAACATCTGAACGCCAATCTCAGCTACCCTTTAAAAAGGCAATGGTTTCCCAAGGAAACAGTTCAGGGGAGCTGCCGGCCTTTGACTCCCTGATTTGCAGGAACCCTGGGATCCCCCTTCAGGAATTCCCCTCTTGGTGCCCTCAGCACTGGCAGCAGCCCAGGTGCCTCCTGAACAGCCCAGGTGCCTCCTGAACAGCCCAGGTGCCACCTGAAATGTCCCCAGGGGCTCTGGTGGTGCTGCCTTGGGGACCCCGCTGAGCCACCCTGGGATGTTCCTCTGCAGGAACCTGTGGATGTTCTTTGTGTTATATGGACACAAACACACGTAGCCGACCAGGCTGAGGAGCTAAAAAGGAGAGTTAAATGAGAGACTAAAAAGAGAGGGTAGAAAGAGAGAGCAAAAAGAGAGAGGGCAGAACTCTCTGACTTTTATTTATATGTTTTTAGAAAATCACTGTGGATTGGAGGTAGAAATTACTACCTCTTTAATCACACTGGTCAAAGCATCTATCTATCATATTTTTCCGCCTAGGAGAATGGAATGACAAACAACAAGGACAGTTAACAAAAACATAGATAGTTAGCAAAAACCATGGCCATGTTTACAGCAAAACGTGTGAAAAAGTATCACAGCAAAGAGAAACATTGAAAAACTGCAAAACTCAAGACAACAGGAACCCGATCCCTCTCCTGTCCAGCCCCTCCAGCTCCCAAAGGCAATCTCACTCCCTGGGAAGGAGACAGAGTGTGAATTCCCAGGCCTGGAAAAATTCACAGGGACTGGGCACTGTGCTGGGCACAACCACAGCTCTGTTAATTAACAGAGGTACAGAGCCCTCCAGCTGTCCAAGGAATTGGTCCCAAGGGAAAAAAGCATCTCTTGGCTGTCAGAAAGACCCTTTAGAGCTGAAGGAGTGTCCTGCTCACACACAAAACCCCAGAACAGCCACCCCCGGCACACCTGCAGCCACCCCCTCCCCAATGTCACCTCAAGTCCTGTCACTGACCCAGCAAAGCCCTCCCCCAGTCCAGAAAGGTTTCCAGAGGAAACACACCCAGGAAGGATCATTTGTTACCAAAGGAAACAAAAAAAACCATTTCCCGTGTCTCTCCTCTAGAATAGTTGGGGGAAAAAATCTTTGGGATGCCTCCTCTTCCTCCCTACAGGATGATGAAAAAATTCTGACACTTCTGAAAATTTTGTTTTACATCATTTCCTTTCTTGCAATCTACATTAAAAATGAGAAAATACACAGAAATTAAGTCCATCACATTATTAAGACGGGAATAAGTTAATTTCTTTTAGAGTCCCTAATTTCAATGGGTGTAAAAGGAAGTCCTTCTAAACCAACTGAGGGGAGAAACTCAGTGAATGCCCTGGAAGGAAGGATGACCATGGTTTATGAAGGACCATCTAAAATCCTCCAATATGGGATTTAAGGAACCAACTGAAAAAGTATTAATTATCCAAATCAGACCTATAACAGCATTAGAGTCTACACCAGGATATTTAATTTATACAAGTTTAGGATCCTGTGTTTCCTGGAAGGTAAAAATAATAATAATAAACGCTGAAACCGCTGTCTGTGAAGAGCAAAATTACCTCCCTTGTCAGAAAATCCAGCTTCTTTTCTCCTGGCTTACGAGCAAACCTCGCCACGTGGTTTATCTGGGCAACATGAATAGGGAAAGTGATTGCACTGGTGTTCCTCAGTGAAAGACTCGGGCTGTGTTTGCAGAATCAGCACCAGAGCAGCAGGGCCGCGATTTCAGTCTCTAGGAAGGGAATGTTTAACCAGGACGAGGCAGTGAACGGTATTCTGGCACATTTTCCCACCCCTGCAGAGCCAATCCAGGTAATTCCATTAAAACACAGTTAGGGACTGGTGCATCCAGCAAGAGGAACCAAAAAATTTGTCATTGGACACAGAAAAACCAGCACCCAGTTGGGTTTCAGTAATACAAAGATTTAGTGGTAACCTTAAGGAGCTCTTTGGAATTTTATTTTTCTAAGGGATTGAGACCTCGAGATTGAAAGCGAACTTAGAAATTTGATTTTCAAACCAGAAGCCCATTTTTTATAAAAATAGTGATTTTCCTCCATGCAATTCTATTAAAACACAGTTAGGGACTTGTGCATCCAGCAAGAGGAACTAAAAAAATATTTGTTTGACACAGAAAAACCAGCACCCAGTTAGGTTTAAGTAATTTTACAGGTTTACATAGATTTAGTGGTAACCTTAAAGAGCTCTTTGGAATTTTAGTTTTTTAAGGGCTTGAAAACTCAAGATTGAGAGTAAGCTTAGAAATTTGATTTTCAAACCAGTAGCCCATTTTTTATAAAAATAGTGCTTCCTCTTCACCCAATTTAATTCTATTAAAACACAGTTAGGGACTTGTGCATCCAGCAAGAGGAATTAAAAAATTTGCCGTTGAAGGCAAAAAAACCAGCACCCGGTTAAGTAAGACAGGTTTACAAAGATTTAGTGGTAACCTTAAGGAGCTCTTTGGGATTTTTATTTTTTTAAGGGCTTGAGACCTCGAGATTGAAAGTGAACTTAGAAATTTGATTTTCAAACCAGAAGCCCATTTTTTACAAAAATAGTGATTTTCCTCCATGCAATTCTATTAAAACCAGTTAGGAACTTGTGCATCCAGCAAGAGGAACTAAAAAAATATTTGTTTGACACAGAAAAACCAGCACCCAGTTAGGTTTAAGTAATTTTACAGGTTTACATAGATTTAGTGGTAACCTTAAAGAGCTCTGGAATTCTATTTTTTTAAGGGCTTGAGACCTCGAGATTGAAAGCGAACTTAGAAATTTGATTTTCAAACCAATAGCCCATTTTTTATAAAAATAGTGCTTCCTCTTCACCCAATTTAATTCTATTAAAACACAGTTAGGGACTTGTGCATCCAGCAAGAGGAATTAAAAAATTTGCCGTTGAAGGCAAAAAAACCAGCACCCGGTTAAGTAAGACAGGTTTACAAAGATTTAGTGGTAACCTTAAGGAGCTCTTTGGGATTTTATTTTTTTTAAGGGCTTGAGACCTCGAGATTGAAAGTGAACTTAGAAATTTAATTTTCAAACCAATAGCTCATCTTCTATAAAAATGGCACCTAATGAACCAGGCATCCCTTTTAGTTCACATTGAGCAAACAGTGTGATACTGAGCATTTCTCTGGAGATAACAGTGAGGCTCAGATCCTTTATCCCTTCCTCTCGGAGCCCATCCTTCAGCTGGAAATAACCGTTCCCACATCTCCAGGCTCCAATGTGATCCCTGAGGAGATCTCGCTGCGATCTCCTACACACGCCTTACATAAAGCGCTGCCTCTCCATCACCACACAATCAGCTCGAGCTCCACCGGGCTCCAGAGATGCAAATTTAGCTGTAAGAGAAAGAGCGTTAGCACGGCTTCTGCTCGGTTATATCATCCTGGAGGGAAGAGCTGAGCGATGGGGCTGTGCTGAGCTCCGCGCTGCCCCAGTTCTGAGATCAGGACTCAGGCCAGACATTTAAAACCAAGTCTGAGCTGTGCAGAGATGTCCTCGGCCATGCCCTGACCCCTCTGGTGGCAGCTGCCCAGCACCAGGGTCTGTGGCTGGGTCAGCACCGTCAGCTCCCAGCCCAGCTCCACTCCTCCAAGACACTCCCTGGGAGTAAAGTGCTTCCTCTGAACAGCTGAACAAAGAACTGAGGCTCTTCCGAGCTCGCAACTCACACAACAGCTGGGAATTCATCCCAGCATTGAAGGAGGAGGGGTTCTCCTGCCCAGCATCGGGGTGAGGGGACCGGGAATGTTCTGCAGGTGTCCCCACTCTGGTACCGCCGACCCCGTGCAGCAAACTCAGCCCAAGCCACACACGAGCCCGCGGCGACAGAGGAGATCTCGAAGCGAGGGTGACCACGCTGCAACAGGATTAGCTCAGGGCCAGGGAGATCTGGGCTTAATTTCCACATCCATCTCAGATTCTCCCCGTAACCTTGGCCAAGTGATTTAATTTCCCCATGTCCGCTTCCTAAATATACCCGCGATGGATCGTGTCCCCAAGGCGCAGCGAGGACAAACAGAGGATTGCTAAACACTCAGATAAACTCTCGGTACCGAAAGCCTTTCACGGACAGATACAATCTCCCGGGTAAATACCAAATAAATATTAAGTAGCCAAATCGCCGGGGAATTGATTGCACTCTATTACATTGCAGCAGAAATTCGGAGGAGTAAATTCAATGATCCGTGTTGGACTGAATGTTACACAGAGCTGAGGAGGACTACAGACCTTTTCCAGTGAATTCTTAAAAATATTGAATGCTTTCTCATATTTTCATGGACTGGAAAATCCTCAAAACTGTTCAGGGGACCTTTCTCTCAGTTTTTAATCCACATACATGCTGGTCAAATCTCAGAACATCAATTCATCAAGCATAAAAGTCAACGCAAGACTGAGGTCTGAAGAAATCCCAGCTCCTCTGGCTGATCTCAGGAAGCAGCTCCTCTTTTTCTGCCTCACCTTCCATATATTCTTTGCTCCTTGTGTTAAAATCACCCCTATTAATTTGCTTGTATTTCCAGATCTCTTCAGATATAAAACTGCTTTCCTGCTTCCTCAGCTTTCCACTGGGGTATCTAAAAAAAACCCCCTAAACTAAACATCAAGAACCCGGCACTCTTCAGAACACTCACACCATTTTTGTGTGATGTGAAGCTTCTGTATGCATTGAACAGCACCTGGAGCAGCTCCTCAAAGCCCCACACACAGAACGATTCAGGTTGGAAAAGACCTTTAAGGGCAGTGCTTCCTGAGTGCCATAAACCCCCCAATATTAGGAGTTTTTTATAATTGTGCCTTTTTAGAACCCTGTTTCTGTCTTCTGTGAGCTCCTGGCAACCAGCACTATCTGAGGAGTTTGTTTCATCCACCTGCCCAATATTTCAATCTGAGAAGCAGCAGCAATGCTGGCAGCCCTGCTTTTGTAGGGAATTAATTCCAAACTCCCTCTGCTCACACACAAAGGCTCGCACACCTCTGGAACCATTTCCCATTGGCTCCACAAATCCCAAATCCCACTGCCAAGAGTTCCCTGGCCTGTCTGGAGGAGCTGCCCATGACCAAGAGCTGGTGGCCCAGCAGGATAATGGGGGAACACGGGGATCCCACCAGGCAGAGGTACAGCCTGCACAGAGGCACCAGCTCAGTGATGTTTCAGTGCCACAGCTGGGAAACCTCAGCTCCCAAACCATGAAATCCTCCAGAAAAGATGAGTGGGACAAACCTACTAAACATTCTGACATGGAAATTCCATGGAAAAGGCTGAAAAAGATTTCTCCACAGAATTTGAATTCAAAGGAGCCCAGCCTTTTTTTTTTTAGGAGGAATTGAACCCAGCCTTTTATTTATTAGGAGGAATTCTCCCAACACCTCACAGTCCTGCTGCAGGAGCCCACTTAGAGCAGGAATAGACAGAAGCAGGAATCTCAACCCCAGCCATTTGTTTCAAAGGATTTTAAAATGTTCAAGAACCAGATGTGGCATTTAGAGCCATGGTCTGGCTGTCAGGGTGGTGTTCACAGTTTGGACTCCATGACCTTGGAGGTCTTTTCCAGCCTTAAAGATCCTGGGATTCTAAACAAGAGGCAAAAACAACAGCAAAGCTTTCAGAACTATTTCAGAGCAGATTTCAGCAGAAGATCCAGACTGAGTGCTCAGCTAGCACTGGAAATTTAAAAAAAAAATTAAAGAGATGGGTAAGAAAATCCTCCTCCTCCTGCTACTGCTCCCTGCACTTTCCCAGTGTGGCAGCATGTCCTGTTTCCCAAAAGTTCATTCTATTGTCTCCCTTTCACCTCTGCAAACACAGCTGAACTCAAAGAACGCTGCAATTCTTCCTGTTCCACAGAAGCAGGCGTTCCTGTCATACCTGTGTTTTCCTTGGAATATTTTTATTCACTCTTTTCCATTGTGGTCTTTCTCATTCTGGGTGACCAAGGGAATGGGATATCAGCTGTGGGGAAAACTAAATGGAACTTTTCCTCCTTTTTTTTTTCTTTCTTAATCTTCACTTTCTTAATCTTCACTTTGTCAGTCCTGCCTGGTAAAAGACACCAAATTCCTGCCCTTATAAGTGAAGTGTGAGTGTCAGGTGGCTGGTGAATAACTGGTAAAGGCCCAATTAGCCAAACCTTCTCCCACGTGTAGGTGTATTACAGAAGCCACAAAGAAAAACAATAAAAATAATCATTTTGTGGTTCAAGGTCCCCTTTGATCAGGATTTGGTTTTACTGTTCCTTTGATTGTGGTTTTGCTTCCCTTCCCTACTCCAGAGGGTGCAAACACCTGGGGTTTCGTGCCTGCCTGGCTCATTACAGCACCCCGGGTGTGCGGAGAGGGTTGGGAGGAATTAAAGCCCAACTCTGCTCCGACCCCTCGTGCTGGAGCTCCTGACCTCGGGTGGAATTGGGGCAGCACAAAAGCGCTGCCGAGGAGGAATCGCATCCTGCATCCCATTCCTCTCCCTGAAACAGCCACCAAAGCAGGGCATTTTTTCCCATCTCCCACCCGGGATGGCTGCGGTAATTTGGATTTTCTTCTCCTGAGCTGAGCGAGCTGAGGGAGGAGGAGGAGGAGGAGAAGAAGGCACTAATCTCTTCAGAAAGCAGCACTTGACACCCGTGTGTAGGTGATAATGAGCACTTCTAGGGAGCTGACATAATACCGAGCGCGTTTACAGGAGGGAAACTCTGCTGCCACAGGAGCCCAGGTCCACTGAAGAGATTAATTCATGATTTCTCTCCTCTCACACCATAAAAACAAACAAAAAAAGCGCCCCAACACGATTAACTCTAAAGCGATTCCACAGTTGTTCAGATATCCACAACGAGAAATGACAGCGGTTCCTCAGCCCACTCGGGTGCCTGGAAAAGAAGCTCCGGTTCACCTTAATTAATCCTCCAGAAAGAAAAGAAATGTCACCTATTAGAGCAAAACCAGAAGGAAAGAATGCATATTTTTCCATGCAGAAAGGAAAAAAAAAAAAATAAATAAACCCAACTCAATTAAGTGTGGCAAGCAGCAAATAAACAGGAAGCAAATTCGAAATGAATCACGAGCTGAACATTCCCCAGCTCCCCGCACATCTCTCTGCGCCGTAATTAGGCTAAAACTGTCCTTGCAGAGGGAAAGAAAGATGCAAGAGCTTTATTTACATATAAACAATTATTCAGCTGTAAACAGAACTCACACACACAGGAGTTCATGGAGAAATCATCAACCCAGCTATCGACTACACTTAGATCTCCTCTTCAGGTGCCAGGGAGCAATTACAGCCTCCTCCACCTCGGCAATTCTTAAATATTCCCCTCTTTATCTGCACTAACCCGTGCCACTCCTATTTCAAACATCTAAAGGCTGTCCCAGGCCTGAGTTTGGGGATTTTTGCCTCTATCAGAGCATATTTGCACAAAGTGTGTCCGAGCCATGGTACAAAACTAAAAATTAACCAGGCACCTGGAACTTTATAGGGCCTGCCATAAAACGGCCCCAGAGGCACGGAGATACCGCCTGAACCATGGCCTCTTTGGAAATCCACAAATGTTTGCTGGGGAATCGGACCCGTCTCGCCACGGCAAATCTCAGTTTACCACTAAAAACTCCAACGCAACTTGTTTTGAGGCAAAATTTTCCCCCTAGCCCTGCACATTTTCCTGTCCAAACAGCGCTGCTGCCCGAGGCGCCGGCCTCCATTCGCTGCTCCCAGCTGGAGCAGCGGAGTTTTCGTTGTACAATTGTGTTATTTGGCACATGAGGAATGAGGTCAAGTGGTAAATTATTACTTTATCTTTACGAGATGAATTAGGCGCAGACACAAAGGTGCCGAAGGTAATTATCGCATCAGATGGGCCCGGCCAGGAGCTCCGGGTCAGCCTGTGCACGGCTCTGCCCGTGGAGCTGAGTTTGTCCTGCTCTGAAGTCCCTGCACACACAGAGTTCTCACTCAGAGGTGACAAAGAAACCTCGGGACCCAAATTAATGTCTCGGCGAGAGTCGCGCTGCTCCCTCGTGCAACGACAATCTCACGATAGAAAAGCTGCGCGAGTTTTTGCTCCTTTTCGTTTTTCTGCTCGGGTACGGGTTCTACAGGTGCCTTTGAACGCTCTCTGACAGTGCAGAGTCTCCAATAGTTCAGTTTGGAAATTCAGCATCACTGAGAGCCAGAGTGGAGCACATCTGGGCAGATCCAGGAGCTGCCTCCTGCCGCAGAGCCCTGGCACATCCTCCTCCTCCTCCTCCTCAGAGCAGCCTCTCCCTGCTCCCAACGGGGACCACTGGAGCTTGTTTGCACCTCAGAGACCTGGATTTACAGAAATTTCATTTCTGTCTGCCTGAAACTCCATTAAAAAAAAAAAAATTCTGCTTTTTTTCCCTTCCCCAGCCAGCTCACTGCAGGGTTAAATCCAGGAAAGAAGTGATGCTCAAGGAGAATGGAAATGGATTCTTTTTTTGGTTTTGTCAATAAATATTCCTTCAGGGATCTTAATTTCAACTACTCTGTTGGGCCACTCAAGGAAATCGTGCTGATAGTTCTTCAGCTCCAGGAATAAGGAAATCCCGACTGGAAGCCAACGGGCGCAACAGCTCAAATGCAAATTTAAGTTCACAAAGACACAGAAGTTTTGGTTTTGCTTTCTGCAATAATGAGTGATGCTCAAGGAGAAGGGAAATGGATTCTTTTTCTGTCTTTGTCAACAAATACTCCTTCAGGGATCTTAATTTCAGCTCCTACTCCACTGGGCCATTACCACTGCCCAAGGAAATCGTGCTGAGGCTCCACCAGCTGCAGGAATAAAAAAATCCCAACTGGAAGCCAACGGGTGCACAGCTCAAGTGCGAATTTAAGTTCACAAAGACGCAGAAGTTTTGATTTTGCTTTCAGCAATAATGACTCCTCTTAAAAAAAAAAAAAGTAGGTGAGAGGAATTATGAAAAACTAAAGCTTTTCCTTTTAATGCAAAAGCAGCTGAAAATGCATTAACCACAGCACATCCATGGGGTGTTAATCCCAATGCTGAAATTACCTGGGATCCTATGGAATGTCTGCAGTGCCTGGGAAGGATGGAGCTCATTTCCTACACTGAGGGGTTCTTTGGACAGAATCAGCTCCATCCTAGACTTTAAAGAGTAAAACTCTTCTCTAAGTGCTTTTCTTTCAGCTTCAGGTGATGGACCAGGCTGATCCCACCCTGGGCTCCTTGAAGCCCCAGCAGGACTTGGATCAGCTGGGGTGGGATGAGAGGAGAACACCTCTGCAGTGTGCAGGTTTCCTGGGCAAAATCACAAAAAGAAATCACTTCTGCTCAGGAAGCTCCACGATGTGCACAAAAAGAGAATTTTCTGTCTCTCTCAGGAGTCACAGCCTCTGTTTGGAGTTACTCCTCACAGCTTTTCACTCATTTTTCCCCCAGCAGCAAATGGAATGTGCACTGGCGTAGCCACAACTGCAGAGCTCATGTTTAATGAAGTGATGTGCCCCCAGTTATTAAGATGTTCCTCTCCCTCTCAGCACCTTTGGCACCACGTTTATACATTTATATTTTGGGGATATTGTTGTTATAAATGGTATAAACATTATACCATTTTATATTTACAAATTGTATAATGTTTATAGCATTTATAACAACAATATGGACTCGTTAAAAACAAAATAAACCAAACCAAACCAGGCTGGCTGCAAACTCTAGAATGGTTTTCATCAGGGCTCTGAAAATGGTTAAAAAGTTCCCCTAAATTCTGTTCTAAAAATCCTATTTAAAAATCGCTACATTAATCAGTGGCAGCGAAGCAGTTTCCCCAAAAGCCATTTTGATTAAAAATCAGAGCAGTTAAGCTGTCACGGAGATTTTGGGGAGGAGCCAGGAGGGC
Organism: Pomatostomus ruficeps; assembly: GCA_013400735.1. Taxonomy (NCBI): domain Eukaryota; kingdom Metazoa; phylum Chordata; class Aves; order Passeriformes; family Timaliidae; genus Pomatostomus; species Pomatostomus ruficeps. Next base: position 55,095 of record VYZT01052832.1, read on the forward strand.
TGGAGGTGTTGGGCTGCTTTTCCAAGAGCAGCTACTGCAGGCACTCTCCACCTGGAGAGCCCAATTCCAGCGCCCTGAGTGAGGCTCCTTGTGCTGGGCAGCTCCTCCTGAGACCTGACTTTGAAAAGTTGAAATTTGGGCCCCCCAGACTCGTTCATTGAGAGGTTTTTGACACGTTTTGGGTGGATCTTGCAGCCAGGCACTGCAGGAATTCCGTGGATGCTGCTCCACTGAACAGATCGGAGGCAAAAGATTTTCAGGTGGCAGGAGAGACTTCAGAGAAAAAAAAAAAAAAAAAAAGGGGGGGGTTTTTGGGTGTTTTTAGTTTTTAAAGCTTCTCCTGCGCTTGAGTTTGGGTTGGTCAAAGTTAAACTGCTTTGCTGAATGAAATATTACATTTTGTGTCTTGTGAAAGAGCAGCCTGCCCAAATTCCCAGCCACTGGAATGAATTTGCCGTCGTGCAAGGTCACTGTCACCGGGGAGCAGCCCTGGACAGCGAGAGGTGATGGAGAGCCAGGGCGAGTAACGGGATCAATGACTCAATATTGCTCTCGAGGAAATGATATTTTGGGTTAGATCTGCTCTGCCGTGAGACAGCTCTTCAGCAGGGAACAAGGTCAAGGATAATATTGCACCAACCAGGAGCAAACAAACACGGAGAGCTGGCACGGGAGATGGGGAAAAAATTCACTGAAATGGTTTTTCTCCATCACTCACTAATTATTACTCATAATGAAAGTATATAAATATTTCCTCATGCCACATCCCTCCGAGCCCCAATCCTTCCCAATACACAGCTCCCAGTCTAAAAATATTTTCTGTTTTCCCACTCAGCCATCAGCTGAATCCTTCCCCTAATCCTTTCCAGGTACGAAATGAAAATCAAGAGGAAAAATGCAATTTCTACAAAGCCCCGAGAGCTCTTCTGAAATGTGCTGTGCTGACACGTGGATTTCCAAACCACGTTAGGACATTTTTGACCTTTTGCACTCTCAAATCAGTTGCAGTAAAGATATCAGGAATTTTGCAATAGGAGCTCTCCCCAGAAGAGAGTTTCCATAAAGTATAAAAAATTCCTTCTGGGAGAATTTCCTTCTGTTTCAGAATATGAGTGAAAGAACTGCTGTAGGAAAAGGTAGAAATCACAAAAATGAAATTTTAGGGGTCTGTTAGAAGGAGCTGTTAAATCCTGGATGGCAGAATTACTCCAGATATAGAAATTATTTTATGGCCAATAATGTCTTGTCGATCAAAATTCACATAACCAGACAGCTCCAGCACCAAACAATTTACAGCCTCGTGTCCACCACCACCTTATAAATTCATTTAACAAACAATTAGGGGTAGGAAATTAGCAGAATAATCCCAGGGAATGTACTTAAGACATTAAAAAAATCATTAAGGTCTCGTGGCAGAGTCGTTTCTCTTCGTTTTAAGTTGCTTCGGTTCCCTGTCCTCAATTTGATGGGCAATTAACAGGTGTGAGGTTTAATGAGGTTCTATAAATACTGGGGGTTGCAGTGCCCAGAACTCCATGGGACTGGGATTGTAAAATTACTGGCAACGCTTCCTTGGATTGATTGAAGCTTTTTAGGAGAAAACCTCCCTTTTCAGCAATCCAGGAGTTGTGTGGGGACAACTCTATTATTGTGTGACCAATTCCTGTTTACCCCACAGCCAACCTCGATCCCTGCCCACCCAAAATTCCGAAGAGCCCCAACTTCATTTGATCCAGGCAGAAATCAGCACCCAGAGCACAGGGGCACACCAGGAACGTGCCGGGGTGGAGAAAACAAAATTATTCCTTTCTCTGAACATGCTCCCTCTCTGTTCACCTTTCAAGATTTTGCCAGGACACCCCAAACGTGTCCCACATGGAGGGAGAGCTGGGAAAAGAGCTGGAATGTCAGAGGTGCTGCAGGAAATGCTCCTGACAGGATTTCTGCACACACCTGGAACCCCATCTGCTCACAAAATGAGCGAATATTCAGAGCTGCCTGGTCAAAGTGGGCAAGGGGAACTCCTCAGGATTTTTGCCTGGGTTGAGCTACTGCTCCAGACAATAGCAAAAAAATCCAAAACCACAAAACATTAAAAAAAACCAAAAAACCAAACAAAAAAAACCCCCAAACAAACAAAAAACCCCCAAACAAGACAAAACAAAACAAAGCCAAAAAAACCCCACAATAAACAAACAAACAAACAAACAAAAAGTAAAAAAATACCCAAATAAACCCAAAAGAAACACTGCAGAGAGAAGAAACAAAA
>VYZT01052838.1:0-21275 GCA_013400735.1 Pomatostomus ruficeps
AGTGCGCGCGGGGCACGCCGGGAAAGCGAGTTCCTCGGGGGTCCCGGGGCGGTGTCCTGGGGTCTCGGGCTGCGGTACCGCCCGGGACCGGGTGTGTCCTGAGAGCGGGGACCGGCTCCCGGCGGGCTGGCAGCGGGTACCGCCGCCCCGCGGCGTCTCCTTTAGCGGGGGCTCCCAGAGGAGGGGGCCGGGAAGGGAAGAGGGACCGCGCTGCTGACCCCTGGGACCCCTGAGCCCGAGCACAACACCCGCTGCTGGTGGAGCAGCGCTAGGGGGAGGGAAGGAGCTTGGCAAGGCGAGTGAGGAGTTCTCGGGAGGCTGCGAAAAGCCCTTCTCCTCCTCCTTTTCCTCCTTTCCTATTCCTCATATTCCTCTTCTCCTATTCCTATTCCACTCCTTCTCCTGTTCTTCCTCTTCTCCTCCTCCTGTTCAGCTCCTCCTTATATTCCTCCTTTCCTCCTCCTATTCCTGCTTTCCGGTTCCTCCTCTTCCTCTCCTCCTCCTATTCCTTTCCTCCTGTTTCTGTCCCTGTCCTCCTCCTCTTCTTCCTGTTCTTCTTCTGTTCCTCTCCACCTCCTGTTTTTCTCCTCCTCTTTTTCCTGTTCCTCTCCTCCTCCTGTTTTTCTCCTCCTCTTATTCCTGTTCCTCTCCTCCTCCCATTCCTCCCCTCCCTCTCCTATTCCTCTTCTTCCTGTTCCTGCATTCCCCCTCATACTCCTTCTCTCCTCCTATTCCTCCTCATCTCTTCCTCTCATTCATCCTCTCCTTCTCATCCTTCCTCCTTTCCTTCTCCTATTCCTCCTCCTTTCCTCCTCCCATTCCTCCTCCTCTCTCTCTCCTCTTCCTGTTTCTCCCGTTTTCATCGCATTCCTCCTCTCCCTCTCCTGTTCCTCCCCCAGCAGTTTCCCTCTGTTTGCAGACAGACAGGCCATGGCCGAGCTCACACCCTCACGTGTAACAAAATAATCCTCCTTGAAGACTTTCTGCCAGATTTATTCTTTTTTTTCCTAATTTCCTGGAGGCTTTAATTAACGTGGGAAGTGGTTTGTGGAAGCAGCCAAACACAATTCTTTCCCTGCGTGTTCTTACATTGCAGAATTTTATACAAAGGGCTGCAGATGGAATTTTTTTTTCCCCTCTGACCTCCTCTGAGTTTGGATTCTGTGGCTGAGCTTTGCAGCTTGTTTGTCCCAAGGCTTCCTGTGATCCTCTTTTTGGCTGCACCAGGCCTCTTCCTGCTCCCTCAAACACAGCGTGTTGTGCGTGTGGTGTGGTTTTCCTTCGGAATTTATACTTTGGTGAAATTACTGGGTAGGAAAAGTGACGTTTGGAGGAAGGCAGAGGCCGGGGGGTGCAGCAGGGCGGGTTAAGGTTAAACACAACATGCTAATTTGTGGCCAGACTCAACCAAGTTTCTCATGCAAGGACCCTTTGCTTGATGTCCTGCTGGGTCTGGAGTTGGGAAATGCTGCCAGGGATCCCGTGGTGGTCCCTGAGTCGCTGTGGAGCTCCTGGGAAATCCCTTTCCCAGGACTTAGCCGGGGTTTGGCAACACTCAGCGACGTGGCCCTTGCGCAGCCAACGCTGCAAACTCTGACCCTGGCCAGGCTTTTCGGGATCAGGGAAGGGTTTTGCAAGGGGATTGCAGCAGAAATCTTCTGTGTCAGGGCACGTTGGCAGGGGCACAGTCACACGCTGGTCACCTTCAAGTGGGAGTTGGGGAAATTTTATCGCAAGTTGGACAAATGTTGGCTAATAAGGGAGGAAAGTGCTCCGTGGCACGTGCTGGGGAGGAACTGAGTTGGCAGAACCGAAACCGAATTCTGCACATTCTGCTTCAGCAATCCCTGAATTCGTGCTGTGCTGGGGCTGCACGGAGGCTGCAAAAAGCAGCAGGATTGGGGCTGTAGAGCAAAGCGGGACTGACCCCTGGCCATCTGTGCCTTTCTGTGGTTGGGTTTGGGAACTGCACTTGGGGCAGCAGGGGAGGGGGATTCTGCCTCTCTGCCCCACTCGGGTGAGACCCACGTGCAGAGCGGCCTCCAGCCCTGGAGCCCAGGGCAGGAAGGACGTGGAGCTGCTGGATGAGGCCAGAGGAGGCCGTGAAGTTGCTGAGGGAACCAGAGCACCCTCCCTGCTCAGCCTGGAGAAGAGAAGGTGGTGTGGAGACCTCACAACTCTTTCCAAGGTCCGAAGGGACTATAAGGAAATTCAAGAGGGATTTCATCAGGGACTGGAGTGGCAGGACAAGGGAGCACGGCTTCCCACTGCCAGAGGGCGAGGTTAGATGGGATATTGGCAAGGAATTCCTCCCTGTGAGGGTGGTGAGGCCCTGGCACAGGGTGCCCAGAGAAGCTGGGGCTGCCCCACCACTGGGAGTGTCCCAGGCCAGGTTGGATGAAGCTTGGAGCAGCCTGGGATAGTGGGAGGTGTCCCTGCCGTGGCAGGGGGTGAAGCTGGATGGGCTTTAAGATCTCTTCTGACCCAAACTGTTCTGGGATCGAAATCTCCTGGTAAACTGTAGGGAACTGAGCCCGAACCAGCAGGAAGGGGGGTAAGTGGGGGAACAGCCTCAAGAGGTGAAATTTAAAATCACCTGGCAAGTTGCTCCAGGTTTGGAAGGAGGAAAACCCAAGACTGTAATTCAGTGAACACTGGAGCGTTGTGAATATGAGGGAGGGAAGGATTTATTTTTCTAAAATAAGTTATTTTTCAATTTGTGAAGCCCCCAAGCCCAAAAGCTCATCCAGTGAGTTACTGCTCCTTAGCCCACTGTCTTTTTTATCCCTCATCCTGTATTGGCTTTTGGATTAGCAAGTGGGTTTTTCTTGCCCCTCCGAGCTCTGGGGCCAGATAGGATATCTTGGCTCATCTTCTGGCCTGCAATTATTGTTTGCACTTGCCTGAAGAAGGTGATACCCCCGCAGTGCAAGGTCTGTAGTGTGCAATCCGTGGGAGGAGGTGGAACGTCCTTCCCAGTTCTAGGGTCTGGATAAAGGACTGCAAGCTCAGGATGCTGGGGCCTGTGTAAATATCCTTGGCCGGGTTTCATCGTAGCGTGTGCGCCTGTACTTTTTGATGGGGGTGAAGAAATCAGTCTGGTGCTTGCTTTAAAAAAGTTTTAAGAGATGGTGCTGTCCAGCTGCCAGGGAGATGCACGATGGAAAGCTGCTCAGAGTCTCCCTCTCTGTGGTGGTGTCACCTGTGCGGTTAGGCCAGGCCTAGATATTTGTCCCCTCCTGGCTGGAGGGGACGGAAGACAGTGCCTGAGCCTTGCAAGGAGGAAAAGAAAAGGGAAAGTGAATTTATACACATCAGTAATTGAGAGGGAAGATGCTTTTCACAGCTGCTCAGAGTCTGTAGGTAGAGACAGGAGCAAAAAGCACCCGTGTGAAGAGCTGGCAGCCATCAGTGCTGCAGTTCTGTCCCCAAAAGGGGAGTGTCCCCGTGGGATTGGCGGCCCACGGAATTATTTTCGAAGCTCTCTAAAGATACAGCATTGTCACATCACTTCCCCAGCACTGCAGGCTCTCAAAGGCGGGAGATAAAGAAGAATAATATGCTTTATAATGTGCTGGAGGACAAATTTGGACATGCTTTGCTGTCAGGGAGAGATGGAGGGGAAAAAAGGACAGGGATGCGCTGCTTTGGCGATCTGCCGTGTCTCCTGGACTGTCTGTCTGGGTGGTCCTGGGGTGTTTCTGAAGGTTGTGTGTGTTGGGAGAGGCAGAGGATCTTCAGCAATAGCCCTTACACCTGGGTGAGAAGCAGCAGGATTGAAGGAATGAAGGATTACGTGGGTGGAGAGGTGAGGGTCGTCCTGAACAAGGATGGGGGTCTTGGAACGGTGGCAGACATGAAGAGGGGTCTCTTCATGGGAGAGCTGGAAGGGCAGGTCGAGCTTGGTGCTTTCTCCTCTATGTATTTCTTTTTCTTTCTCTCGTTTCAGTTCTGCTTGAGTCACTCAACAAGAACGAGCAGTCGGCCAATGGCCAGTCGCAGTCCAGGGAGTCCACAAACCCTCAGTTCAGGAAAATGAGCGGAGACTTCCCGTCAGCCAACGGAGAGGCTGGAGGGGAGACCCCCAAGGGCTACACTCAGGACCAGCTGGATGCGGTGAAGAGGTTTGTGCACAGCTCTCCGGGGCATTGTTTGACTTCATCACGTGGTACCCGTCTGCTTTTCACAGTATTTTAAATATTTCAGCTGTGAACCATATGGAATAGTGCTAAGAACATGCCCAGGAGGATTTGTAGCTCCAGCAGCCCTGGTAGGCAGGCGGGTTGGGTCTGCTGGTTTTCCAAACCCTGTTTCAAGCTTCCCTTTATTCCTTTCTACCATTTGCCCATCCTGGAAGCTGAGGGGCTGAACTGCAGGCACAGTCACTTGGTAAGCTTTGTTTAAGGTTATGGGCACGGCCTGAATTGTGCAAGAAGCGCTCCAAGGGAGTTGCAGGACAGTTTGTTACGTCATCCACTTCTCCAGAAACCAAGGCTGCTGGATTCTCTCTCATCACATGAGAAGCAGAAGCCTTGGCCAGGCTGTGAGTGTGCTCAGGAAGAACTGGGCTGCACACCCTGGGCAGCTTCCTCCTTCGTCCTCTGGAATTCACCTGATACGAGTTTTAGGTCTGGGAATTAGCTGAGGAGAGAGTGTGTAGGGGGGGGAAGGCCAATATCCTTCAGGCCCTGTAGTCCTTCCCAAACAGCCTCCAAAACGTGAGCACGATGAACGTGAAGTTTATTTGCCAATCACATTCCTGTGCGGGTCTGAGGAGAGGCCCTTCCGCTTCCACCGGCCCGACTTGTTCCGTGCTGGTCTCGCCAGCACAGCCGGAGTGAGTCGGTGAAAACAACTGGGTGAGCCTCTGAGCAACGAGGGCTGAGTAATCCAGAGATCCCTGAGCAACATCCGTCAAAACTGTGCTGCTTGAGGAGTCTCAGAGCTGACAAGTGTTCAATACAAAGAGGTTTTCACTCCTGGAGCTCAGTGTCCCTGTTTTGTCCCCTCTCCCCTGGCAGGGTAAAGCAGTGCAAAGATTACTATGAAATTCTGGGAGTGAACAGAGAAGCTTCCGACGAGGATCTGAAAAAGGCCTACAGGAAACTGGCACTAAAGTTCCACCCGGACAAGAACCATGCACCGGGGGCCACAGAGGCATTCAAAGGTAAAGCCACATCCAGATTTTTGGTTTGCCCCCGACTCTCAGTGAGCTGGGCTAGTGAGATCCCTTAAAAACAACCCCACGAGTCAGGCAGGGTGAAATAAAGCCGCTCTTTGTGAAGTTGTCTCCCTCCGGAGCTGGTTGGTCATGTCATGAACAGAGTATGAGCTTAAAATAATAAACACAGGTTGGCACGGGTGGGGTTCACCTCTGTTGGCTGGATAAGGAGAAGCTTTCCTTCTCCTTCTCCATCTCACAGCGTCTCCCGTCTGTGTGGTGCTCCTTTCTCCTGCCACGCTGCTCAGGAGGGAATTCTGTCAGCATTAACCCAGTTAAGTTGTACAGCTCCAGGGGCCGCCGTTGGTTTCACAAACCCCTCAGGAGAAACATTCCAGCAAACACCTGACCATTCGTGGATGGAATTGGTGGACAGAAATCCCAGGTGGAAGTTTCTAGGGTGAAACTACAAGTGAGCCCAGCCAGAACTCAGGAAAGGTCACTGGGAGCTCTAGTTCTGCTCCAAAGAGCCCAATTCTCAGAGCCTCTCTACAAACGCAGCAGGGATGTTTTCTGGGGAATGAGATACCTTAAAATTGGAGTAATTTTCCAAGAGAAATGCTATTGCTTGGAACATACAAGCCCATTTTCCCCTGCAAGCTGTGGAAGTTTGATTATAATCATTGAGCGAAACACAGAACTCCTTGATGCCAGGCGTACAGCACCGGTTTGGAAGCCATTTAAATAGTCTGATTCTGGCCGTTTTTTAGGAAGGAATTCTTTACTCGGAAGGAGGTGAGGCCTTGGCACAGGTTGCCCAGAGAAGCTGCGGCTGCCCCATCCCTGAACATTTTCTAGGCCGTGTTGGACAGGGCTTGGAGCAACCTGGGATAGTGGAAGGTGTCCCTGTCCATGGCAGGGCATGGAATGAGCCTTTAAGGCCCCTTCACCCCGAAGCAGTCTGATTTTGGGAGTGAAATGCAGGAGACTTTTGCCAGAGCAGGGCTGGCCTGGTGTGAGTGTACTGATACAGTACTCAGGTGAGCTCCTCACAGACATGAATTCAGCAGTAAAAGTCTTATGTAAGGTTTGTTCGAGCCTTTTAAGCCTTAAATCCTTCCCTTGTAAGCGTTAGCAAATAGTGACTGACCCCCAGCTGCTCGGGAGAGCCTGTGTTGGTGCGGGGAGCAGATGAAAGAGCATCTGCACACAGGGGTCAGCTCTGCCTGCGCAGAGTTGCTGCTCCGCGGCTCATCCTTGGATCCCTCAGTGGCCAAAGGCAGGTTTCCTCACCTGTAATCGTGAATAATGATGTTTGCCCAAGGCTTTGGCAGGAGTTACGTGCCAGAAGCGGAGCATTAAGCAAGGTGCCCTTTATCCCCTGCTGCTGGGTTATCTCCCGCAGGCCTGGCCTCCATGGTTTCCTGTCCTTCAGCCCCTGAGCCGAGCTGAAGTCCAGCTGTTCGGTTCCAGAGGGTGGAGGGGGAAACGTGCCCTGCCGTGAGGATATGAGTTAATTTTTCCTCATGTTGATGTATTAGCTGAAGTGTTGGCATTCGCCTTCCCAGCGGTGGCTGATAAGGTGCTGCGTCCTGTGCTGAGCCCGTGTCTCAGCGTACAGTTCCAGCTGGCTGCAGGCTGTCTCATGACAGATTTGCATCACTAGCTGTCTGCTCCTGGAAAAAGCCTCGAGCCTGGCTACTTGGAGCTAAAATCCTGCTTTGGAGTGAGGCGTTTCTTGGGCTTTGTCAGCACAAAGTCGGACAGTGAACAAACCCTGAACTGCTCCGTTGTCATTGCTTCCCTTGTTCTTTCCAGCTGTGTGGTTGATACATTGAGTCAGTCCTTGCCCACCAGCTTCCCTGCCTGGCTTTAGAAATGTTTGCCCTGGGTGCACTAATTATAACCAAGAAGGAGAAGGAGTGTATTGGCATTACATCCTCTGCCCTCCAAATCCCCACTCCAAGAAGAAACCATACACCTCCATCTGAGCATGCGGAAAACGCTGCATCTTGGAGCTGATCTCCTCCAAAAGGGCACGTTATCCCCCTTTTCCATCCCTTCTGCCCCTGCCTTTTACACCCCAGGCAGCCACTGCCATGGGCATTTTGGCTCCCGGCAACACAGGGAGGCCTGGGGTGGGTTGGTGCAGAGGGAAGTGGGAGCTGGAATGTACTGAGGTGAGTACAGAAATAGGAGGGTGGCAGGCAGACATTCTGGGAGAAGGGCTCAAACTCCTGAGTCGGGAAGGAGAGCAACCCAAGGGCCTGGCAGGGGTTTGGCTCCAGTACATTTCCACCCTCACAGGCACTGGTTAACAGTGCTTGTAATTATGCACCTTGCATGTGGCACCTGGAAATACTGATTCCATAGCTGACGGATGCAACTTCTGGCTAATGTTTCCTTAGCAGCTTTCATGGAAAGTTTTAAAGTCTCTTTCAGGGATTTAGCCTGTATTTAAATTCTTTGCAGTTCTGGTTTGAGGCTCTGACATTGAATTCCCTTAATGCCGCTTCTGAATAAAATTTGTCAACTAAAATTTTATTTCCCTACTCAGCTGCCTACAGCTGAACGGTTTCTCTGAGGACATGCACCAGATCCTTATCAGTCATATCAAAACTTCTTCATTTGAATTAATTAAGGGATTTTCACTGAGTGTGGTTTCCTCCTGTCTGGATTTGCCAGAGACGTGTGCCAGGTACCTGTTACAGAGACGTGGGTAGTTGAGACTCTTGGTTTGTACGACGAGAAAGGCAAATGCTGGCAGTTTGCAGGGCTCTGTGTGGGAGAAAGGAGCTAATTGCTTCCTCGTTGTCCGTGTTGCAGCCATCGGGAACGCGTACGCCGTGCTGAGCAACCCCGAGAAGAGGAAGCAGTACGACCAGTTCGGAGATGAGAAACTCAACCCCGCCCGGCACGGACACAGCCACTCCGACTTCCACCGCGGCTTCGAGGCCGACATCTCCCCCGAGGACCTCTTCAACATGTTCTTTGGGGGTGGTTTTCCTTCTAGTAAGCACCTGAAACCTTCATTTCTTGAGTGGGGCCTCATCTTTTTGGTGTTGGAACAGTGCAGTCGGGATTTATTTGGCTGTGCAGGGTTGCTGAGCTTGGTGAGAGGGAGTTCTTCACACGTGGCCTGAACACCTCGAGTTTCTTAAATTGTTCAGCTTGGAGAACTCAGCAACCATCAGAGCTGGGCTTCTTCCCAGCCTCAGGTGTTTGTTTGCATGCTGGCAAACAGGTTGGGTTGAACGCTGAGACAAAACGTGACTTGTTTGAAGGCTCATTGTGAGAATAATCCTGTTTTGAGGAAGGCTTTTCTGCCTGGTAGTTTTAGAATTTAAATCTTCTTATCACAACAAACTGTGGTAACACCTGGGCCTTGCTCTTGATTTCTGTCTGTTCCGCCACGCAGCTGGAGCAGGTTCTCTGGGATCAGTGGCCACTTCCTTCTCTCCCCTGTGTCCCATAGAAAAAGAGGAAAATATTATTTCTACAGCATAATGTAGACCTTGTGAATTGAAAAATAAACCCACCTCCTGCCTGATTATGGCTTGGGGAGCAGGAAGGAATCAGGCACCTGTTCCTTTGCTTGCTCAAAAGACACAATTCCATGTCAGGAAAGGGTATTTCGGAAGACTCCTTTGTACTTGCTCCAGGCATATCTGGCTGGAAGTGGACACAGGGCTTTTTGACCTCTGTGGACCAACTTGAAAAAAATAATTTGGTTTCAGTTAAGAAAATTTACTCCGGTAGCTCTTTCCTGTCTGGAATCTAAGAACCAACACTCCAACACCAGTGACTCTCAAAGGCATCTGGAAGCCTTTGGCAGCATTTGTGCTCTGCCTGGCGGAGAGGCCAAGCTACTCCTGCAAAAACAGCACATTGCTATTTTAGCTCAGTCTTTTTTTCCCTTTCCTCACTGTCCCAAAAGAATTGAGGGCTGCTCTTTCAGCCTGGCTCCCTTTGCAGCTGTAGCTTCGACATTTAAAACAAGATGTGGAAGAGTTTTGTGTGCAGAGTGGGAAAAACACCAGAATGATTTCTGTTTGTTACTGGTTTTAATCTATTCAATCAGAAGGGAGAAGGCCTGTGCAAGGTGTTTTCTCTCTGTAGCTGACCCTGCTTTGGGCAGGAGGTTGAACCTCCTGAGGTCACTTCCAAGCTGAGTTTTCATATGATCCCGCGAAATCTGACGGAAGGATCTCTGTGTGCACTCTGCACTCCAAAAACACCTTAGGAATACCCCTGTTTCAGCCTGGAAGCAGGTGACATGGATCACGGCCACCTTTTGTGGTCCCTCCCTGGCCAGCCAGCAGCACCCTCCAGAGAGTGACTTTGGAGTGAGAGTTTTGTTCTTCCTGCAGGTAATGTTCACATGTACAGCAATGGCAGGATGAGATACACCTACCACCAGAGGCAGGACAGGCGGGAGCACCAGGGTGATGTAAGTGGAAAACTCGCTGGGATCCAGGAGGCTGGAGCTTTTCCCAACACGTGGATTGGGAGCTGGTTCCTGTGAAACAGCCCTGCTTGTTGCCACCTCCCTGAACAGAATGCTGGAGTCAGGGTTATGGCTGTTGTCTGGGCATAGCCAATTTTGCTGTAAAAAACAAACAAGGGCTTCCTGAATATTTTTTTCTCAAGCTTAAAGGTGGAACTGGAGGGAGCTCAGGAGGTGAGGGAGAGAGGGAATTACCTTCATCCATAAAACCAGTCCTGCTTACCAGCACGAGCAGGACAGGGCCATGTTTGCTCTAGAAAAACAAACTGTGGGCATGAGGCTTTCGGAATTCCCTCCCAAGGCTGCCCCTGGCAGTCCCCTCTGCCCCTTGTCACATCCAGAGAAGGGCCAGGGGCTTTCAGCCTCTGGAGTCCCACTGTCCTGTGGGCTGCTGGGTTCCCCGCAGCTATTTTGGGTTACTCCCTGGGAAAAGCAAGAGAGAGGAGGTTGTGTTGGAGCACTGGGAGGGAGCGAGGGAAAGAGGGAGGGAGAGCAGTGCCATGGGCTCCTTGTCCAGTGTATGGGTGGCGCTCCACTGAGTCTTTCTGTTCCCTCAGGGTGGCCTGGGGCTGTTTGTCCAGCTGATGCCCATCCTCATCCTGATCATTGTGTCTGCTCTCAGCCAGATGATGGTCTCCAGCCCACCCTACAGTTTGAGCTACAGGCTGTAAGTATCCCTTCCTCTAAACTTACCTGCATGGGGAGGGGGTGGGCTCTGGACTCTCTTTTTCCTGCTTTTCTTTGGGGTTTTTTGCTTTTTCTCTTCACCCCACTGCTCTTGCTGCCAGTGGGGTCCTGGTTCTCAAACAGGTGTGAGATACAAGGTGCAGGGCAAGTTGGAGGGTGCTCCCTTCCCTAACGGAGAGAGTTCTTTGACGGGGACCTTCTGCAGCCCATACCCACAGCTGTCTGCCATGGAAAGGGACAGACAAAATGGTTTTGGGAGGCTGTAGCCCGGCACCGAGATCCCATATGGAACAAATTAAAGTGTAGAGTTAAATCAGAGTGTGAAAACCAGAAGCTGTGTTCTTCATGAAAGCCTCAGTACAAAGCAGCAGAGGAGAAGATAAGGAATGAAAGACACTCCCAGAGAAATCCCCTTTCTGAACTCTCATCTTGCCATGAAATAGCTTTGGCCAGACATTTGGAATGCAAAAGTGAAACTGTTCTGGTCTAGATCCTGTGGAAATGCCCCGATCTGCTCCCTGCAGTGACTAATTCCATGTCCTTATTCTTAGTCACTGCAGTGCTCACAAAGAGTGAGAAAACAGACTTGATTTCTGTCTGCTTGCATCATTCTTGGCAAAAGCTTAATTCATGTGCAGTGCAAGTTCCTTATGTGCATTTAGAGAGGGAAGACCTGGTTGCAGTCTGGGGTTCCTGCTTAGTTTCACAGGTGGCAACATTTGCCATTGATCACAGAATCCCAGAAGGGTTTGGATTGGAAGAGACCTTAAAATTATCCTGTTCCACCCCCCTGCCATGCTGTGGACACCTTCCACTAGACCAGATTGCTCCAAGCCCCTGCAACCTGGCCTTGAACAATTCCAGGGGTGGGGCATGATGTGAAGGACTATGAAACCCAGCTTAGCTTTCAGATTCAGGGTAAAGACTGTGACGTTAGTGCTTGGGACCAAAAGACGGAGTAGTTTTGGCAGAGTTAAGGGTTATTCTGAGAGGGTGTTGAGCTGTGATTTCTGCAGCTGGTATTAGCACTGTAAAATTAAGCATTACATGCATACACCGGTTTGGTTTATACTGGTGAAGGGTTTATGGGGTGAGAAGGCACTGAAGGGAGGGCAGCTTTTAAGTGGGCAGGGATTTGCTTCCAGCATTGCCAGCTGCCAGAGGAAGCCATCCCTGCGCCCCAGGTGTTTCTCTGCTGCCTCATTCCCTGTCCCCTGTGCTGTCCCTGTCTCTGTGTGCTCAGGTAGCAGCAAGCAACCCAGTTTCCGAGTCTGGATTTGGACAAGGGTGGCAAATGAGCTCATCCAGTCTTCCCACATCGTTCCGAGCAGCCAGGGTGTTTGAGCTGAAATGAGGTGGTGCAGTGCCGGCAGGAGGAGCTGCTGGATCACTCACTGCCAGCTGGTGAAGGGAGAGCTGTGCCTGAGCTCAGCGAGCAGGGGAACAGAAGCTTTGAGCCTGGAGATTTAAATGCCACTTCTCCAAAGCGAAGCTGTCACTGAGAGGGGCAGAGACCTAAAGAACCATTTGTCACTGTTACCTTTGTAAATCTCTTCCAAAAATTCTCTTCCTGCTGGAAGAGCTGCGTGGCTGTGGGCCTGATTGTTACTGTTCAGTAACACCTCATGGGATTGGCCTGACTTAATTGCCTGTCTGACTGCAGGTGACAGGTTTCTTGTGCCCTGATTTTCATGTTCCGCACCCCGGAGTCCTGCTGCAGCCTTGCTGCTCCCAGTCCTCCTCCTGTGAGCACACACTCTGTCGTCCGTCTTTATCCAGGAGAGGAACATGAACTTTGGGAGAGCTCAGAGCTCTGCCTTGATAGGGAAAATAGTGAGCAGGGCTTTTTCCACACTGCACCCTCTGCCTTGAGAAATCCCAGCAGAGCTTTTTGCTGCTGTTCAGTCCATGCAGTTCCCCACCTCTGGGCCTTGGTGAAACGTGCAGGAGTCTTGGGATCCCTCCTGTAAACCCTGATAACAGCCTGAAGGGCGAGCCGGATGAGTTAATGTTTACACCTGGCTTAAGAGTCAGGCCTGCTTTGAATGCAGCAGCAGCTGGTATTTGGTATAGGGAGCTTCGGGCACGTCTCCAAGCAGAGCCATTCCTGGCAGATCCAGCATCTGGGCCCAGCTCCTGTGTTACAGCTCACACACACGCCCTAGGGAGGATCCCCGGGTTTGCTGGGGTCAGGGGAAGCGAGAGCAGGGCTTTGTCTGAAATGCAAATCCGTAGGGCCAGGGGAGGAAGAGATTTCCTTCTGGGAAGTGCTTTCTGTGCTGATTGGTGCGGGCCGGGGCACAGAGCGGGTCTCATTTTGCGAATGGAGGAAATCACAGATTTAATAATTTAATGACAGTTCCAGGGAACGCTTTATTTTAAGTGGACTTAGGCCCTGGGCAACGTGCCTTGGAGTTATGTCTGTACTTAGAGCTCTGCCCACCTTGCTAGAGGCCTGGCAGCTTTTCTCTCGCTGTGTTGATGGTTCATTTCCACCAGAAATGCTGCTCCCGTCCAACCCTCTGAGCCTGTGGCTGGTTAGGGGCGAGGGATGTTTCCAGCTGTGTGGAATCACATCACCTGAGTGGGGGGCTTTGCTGTGCCCCTGAAACGCGCGCTGCACTGTTGTGCTCTTGTCCCTGCGCCAGGTCTGTGGGTCACACGCACAAGAGGGTCACAGAGCACTTGAAAGTGCCCTACTACGTGTCCGAGAGCTTTGCTGAGGAGTACACAGGCACAAACCTGAAGAACGTTGAGCGGAGCGTGGAGGACGACTACATAGCAAACCTTCGGAATAACTGCTGGAAAGAGAAGCAGCAGAGTGAGTAGTGCGGGCTCAGGAGCTGCTCCATAGCGTGGCTGTGGATCGGTGTCTGACTGAGGCCTGAGTCGTGCTAAAGTTACACTTTAACACGGTGCCAGCACATTTCCTGTGCTGTTGGCTTTGTTTTTTTCAGTCTATGACTTCATGACAGGCCCGGTATGTGGGGGTTTTTTTGTTTTGTTTTGCTTTTTAATGCTGCTGCAGAACTGGTCAGACGAGACCTGTGCCCCAGAGGTTCCCCTGCCGTGTCAGCAGGATATCTCTGATTTCCAGTGGAGGGGGAAGGTAGAGCCTCTGGGATCACTGATAGCCCTGTGGAATATTTCAGTTGGTCAAGGACGGTGTTGGAAACTCTGCTGCCCGTGGTGCCACGCATCCCACATCCCACCCCTGCTCCGAGGGCTGTGGGGACTGCCCAGGCGGATGATCCAGCCAAATACCCTGGCAGCAGAGGGTGGGGAGAGCAGCGAGTCCGGGGGCAACCTGTGTGCTCTGGCTGCGTGTGGTGGTCACGGCTCTTGGAGCAGTGGCCGGGATAGGATTTCAGCACTGGAATGCCGGAGGGGCTGTGATCCCGATGCACGGAGCCCTGCTGGGGTGACTTTCTGGGCTGCCCACACGCCTCCTGGGACTGTTAGACGGCTTTTCCCGGGATGGATGAGCTTTCAGCAGCTCTTATGCCCATCCTATCCTGAAGGGCGCGGGTGCATTTCCTCATCCTCATCCTCATCCTGTGCTTCACCTTGGACAGCTGGAGGTGCCTCCTGTTCCCAGCAGGGCCTGGTGGGTGTGGGGGTCTCTTCCGCGGGGCATTCCTAACGCTGGGCTTTTCCCTTTGCAGAGGAAGGCTTGTTGTACCGGGCACGCTACTTCGGGGACTCGGAGCTGTACCAGCGGGCACAGAAGATGGGCACCCCCAGCTGTAGCAGACTGTCAGACGTCCAGGCCTCCCTGCACTGATAGTCCCCGCCCAAGTACGAGCCGGGAGCAGGGAACCGTAGTGCTTTTGTCACTGAAATCCCTGCTTGAGACACAGACCTCCAGGAGTCTCCTCGGGGTGCACACGCAGGCCTCCCCTCCAACGAGCGCTCCCTCGTTAATCAGGAATTGAATTTGGTTTAGTTTGCATGTCAACACCTTCGGCTCTCTCCAGGCTCCCTGTTTTCTCTGGCCTCTAGGAACAGGGCAGAATCCCTTGGTGAGGCTGGAAGTTTCTTGCTGGCTGTGGCATCCGGCCACCACATTTTAATGAACCATTTTTTTTGGGTTGGTTTATTGCCTGTTTTACTGGGAAAGCTGTTATCCCTGGCACGTGAAGCAACACGATGACAGGGAATGGAGTCCCACCCTCTCCTTGCTTTCCCGTTCAAGGAGAACAAAGCAAGTGTTCCTGGCAGGTTGTAGAAGTAACTTACTGGGTTAAACTGGGAATCCAAGTAAAAGCAGCTGAGGGGAGAGGTCTGGAAGATTTGGGAGTTGGAGAGCTTGGATTAAGGAGAGCCCGGATAACGCATGTGAGACCGGATGTGCTGGGAGAACTGCACCAAAATAATGAAAAAAAGATTGCCAGAGGGTTTGGGGTCCTTTTTCTGCTTAAATTTCTGGGCTGTCTGTGAAATGCACAGGTCCCACTACCCCCAAATTATTTGAACGTAGGGTTTCTATAGAAAAACTGCTGGGGGAAGCTTTTACCAGGTGTTGTATGGACACCATTCCCGCTCGCGGGGAGTCCTTGAGGATGTTGGCCACTGAGCTGCTTGATTTGCAGTTTTGGGGGTTATTTTCCTTGGTGTCTGAAAGTTTGGCCTTTAAAGCAAATCCTCTGGGCCGCGTTGGGCTTTTTTTTGGGTGTCTCCTGGTTTTGGATCTGTTCTCATCTTGATCCACCCGCTCTCTCATTTGGATGACTGCGCCTCTTCTGGTGTTCATTACCTGCTTTTCTTTAATTCCCTCCCTGCCACCCGCGGTCTGGAAAGAGCCTGGAAAATCTGCTGCCTGAGCTGTGGGGTGGGGAAGGAAGGGGGAGTCAGATCGTCTGGAGACTGACACCGCTGCTGCTTTTGTTCCCGGAGCGTTGAAATGCCTGACGACCTTTGGGGAAGCTCACTGAGCTGAGGTGACAGACTTTGCTATTTAAAAAGAATCAAACCTTATCTTAAAAATGGAATTGGAGAATTAGCAACGCACAACTGCCCCTCTTTCTTCTCTCTGCGTCTCCCTGACGGTCACGGGCAGCACTTGGGACAGGACCCCAGCTCTCCGTTTTCCTCCTCCCTTTCCAACACTACTGGCGTGCTCCTGGGATCCCACAAGGATTCCACAGCCCCTGGAACAGACACACAGAGTGTGAAATAACCCAAACTAACTGCCGAAGCTGTGAAGCAGAAGGAGACCCTTTGCTGCTGCCGATGGAGAGAGAAGTGGGACAATTTGTTGATAAAAGAAGACACTAAAGAAAAAGAAAATATAATCTATTTAGCATTAATTTATAGCTGTATATATGTTGTACTTTTAATCTATGCAGGGGTTGGTTGATTAAATTATTTTGGTTTCTGCCCATTTTGAGGAGCAGGGGAGCGGGAAGCCTCTTCCCAGGGTGTCTCTCTCCGCAGAGCTTTCCTGCCTGGAAAACAGGAATCCCTTTGCAGTTGCTGTGCTTTGCTCCCGGGAGGACGTCCTGCGTGTTGGGATGTCCACACACCTGCTCTTGGAGTTCTGTAAAACCAACTCCCAGATGTGCAGGGGCTCCCGGAGACCAGGGGGGGCCCATCCGGAGCCGTGGTGTGGATTTGCAGCGTCGGCAGAAGCCGCGGCGTCAGCTGAGCGCCGGCGTCGCGCTCGGGATGGGAAGGATTGTCCTGGATGGATTTTGCTCGTCAGTCTTTGGTCCGTTTGTGCACGTAACTCCTTTTTCTGCCGAGTCGGCTCGAATTCTGCCGGGTAATCAGCGCGCTCCCTGCGGAGAGGGCTTTCCATTGGCTTCGCCCTTTGCTGGGAGCTTTCGTGCGTGTCCCACACTCGGGTTCCTCACCCACCCACCCTCCAGCACTCCCGGGCACAGCCTGGTCCTGGCCTTCACATCCCGTCCCTTGTTTCCCAGAGGACACCTGGAAAATACCACAAATCCATCAGGAACAGAGCATTTCATTGGTTCTGTTGGAAGAAGTTCTGCTGGGGGAGATCGGGGATGCCTGATCTGCCCTCTGCTCCCCCCTCCCCGTGGGCAGGATCTGTGAGGCTGCTCCAGGTTAGGAGCCATCTCTTGGAAGCAAAGCTGGCATGAGCTGAGCCACCTCCCATGAAATAAACTGGATTCTTTTAATTTTTTTTTTTTTTTTTTTTTTGCTGCTCTGCAGCTCATTTGTGTCTAAAGACATTTCCAGTGAAAACCATTCCCTGGCACCATCAGGGGAGTGAATCAGGAGCATGGCAGCTTCCAGGTAGGCTGGCAGAGGTGGTTTTATCCCGTTGTCCTTAGGAATCCATGCGCTCTGTCTTTGGCTGTTTATTTATTTTGTGAAATCTCAGCCTCCCCTTGGCTGCAAGCCCTGTTATCCCACAGCCACCACGGCTTGGACTTGATTTTAAGGGGTTTTATTCTTTTTTTTTTTTTTTTTTAATGATTCCTCCACCTTTGGAAGAAATTGGGTGGAAGTTCAGGATTGGAAATGGCACTTGATAGAGGCACAGGGATGATGGGGACAGGGTTAAACCGAAGTCCTGCTCACACGAGGAGCTGGATCTGTTGCCCAATGGCATTCCCTGCCCGGAGCCTGCCCGCCAAAACCTTTGGGTTGTTTTTCCTGGTAGATACCCACGGATCACAAAGAGGGAGAAGGCACCGATCCCAGTGGATGCTCACAGAGGCTGTATCTCGATTTAGAGTTAATTATACAATTGTACATCTATAAATAAATGTTTATAACATGAAAGGCTCCGGCTGGGTTGGTGTCCTGCGGGTCCCGGCTCCAGCCAGCTCTGGTTTGCAGTTCCTCGGCGGTGGATGGAATTTGGGGGTTTTGCCATCCTCGGTGGCTGAGAGCTCTGACACTGCTGGGGCTGCCCTGGGGCGGGAGAGGGAAGGACAGGGGGAGGATGGAGAGGATGTGGTGCCCCTGTGGGTCCTGGCAGGGTGACAGCAAACACCCAGCAGGACACCTTTGCTTCTGACCATTTCCAGAAGGGCCTTCCTCCCCTCCCATTGGCCCCCCATCCTATGGCCGAGCTCTTTCGGGGGATGCCTTACTCTCATCCTAGGATGCCACCGACCTGGCAGAATTCCCCTGGCATTTGAAGGTGCCCTTTGGCCACGATCCCCATCAGGGTGGGCAGGAGGGCTCGCGCTGCCCTTGTCCCGGGCAGAAACGCTGCCTTGGGCGCACTTCCTGCTG
Source organism: Pomatostomus ruficeps (assembly GCA_013400735.1). Lineage (NCBI taxonomy): Eukaryota > Metazoa > Chordata > Aves > Passeriformes > Timaliidae > Pomatostomus > Pomatostomus ruficeps. The sequence goes on from VYZT01052838.1 coordinate 17,571, forward strand.
GCAGCAGCTTGGAAACTGCCGGCTGCTGGTCCCAAAACCTCGGGGCTGAATTTGGGATGGGTCTCTTTTCCTCAGAGCCCCCTCCCTGGGGCAGGATGAGGCTGGGGCAGGCTGGACCCCTCTGGCACCTCCCTCTTCCTCCCCAGGCCCACGCACCGAAGTGCTGGAGGGTTTGGGTGGGAATTTCTCCCTTTTCCCTTTTTTTCCTCTCAGAGTCCAAGGATCCCATCCCTTCTGTTTCCCCTCAGTGAGCCAGCCCTGCCGGCACAGGGCACATCCACAGCCCAGCTTTTGGGGTGGCTTTGCTGCATTTTGGGTCATTCCCAACCCGGAGCAATAGGAGACGCTTGAATTGCAGGGTTTGCTGGTCCCTGCCCACTCACCAAAGGTGTGGGTGGTTTGAGCTGCCCATTAGCTCGTTAGGCCCAGCTTTTAATTGGAGCAGCTGCCAAAGGCAGGGAGGCATCAAAGGAAGGTGGGTGCCCCAGGAACACCCTCCTCTGGCAGGTAGGGAGCCAAGGGGACCCCTCTTCTCCCCACCGTTATTTTTGGTAGCAAAACATGAGGGTTTAACGTAATCCTGGGATTTAAATCCTCATTTGCTTTATTGCTGCTGATGCCCCCAAAAATCTCCCGTTTCTCTACTGGCACCTGGGATCCCTGGGCTGATGCTGCTGCCACAAATAGCCCCATTGACTCTTCCCGGGTCCCAAAATATCCCTTTGCCTACTCCCCTGCCCAGCGAGACACATGATCCAGCCTCGCTGGAAGCTTCTGCACCTTCCAGGGAGCTGCCAAACTCCAGGGACCTTGAGACCCCCCCAAATTTCTCATGGAAAGGCCATTTTGCTATAAATAAAAGCAAAGTTCCAGGTTCGTAGCTGGGGCTGTGACTGGGGCGTCCTAGGGGCACGTGGTCCCACGTGGAAGGTTTTGCTGGGCACCCCCAGGACAGACTGTGCCAGTGCTCTGTGTTGGCTTTTGGGAGTTCCAGTGGGGGTTTTTTTTGTTTTCTTGACGTGATAATATTTTAAAAATGGAACGTGGAGCCCCTTGCCTTCCCTGGGAAGGGCTGGTGGGGGACGAGCGGGGGTCACGCGGCTGCTGGCAGCACAGGAGGCACAGGGCCACCCCCTTAGGAGCTCGATATTTAAAAATCCACGTATTTGTGGAGCTATAAATACCGCTCCCAGACTCAGGATGCCTCAGCAGGGCTGGTGGCACAGCCCCAGCTGAGCCGCCGGCAGTGCTGCCGTCACCGTGCCGTAAATCTCCTGCTGCGCCCTGGGATCAACGCGCTGCTTCCACCCTGGCCAAGGAACTTGGGATTTGGAGTTCCCTTTCCACCCCTCTCAGTGTCTCCAGGGCTGGTTTTGTGCTGGATGACCCCACAGGGGATGCCCCTCACGTGAAGCGGGGAAGCTCTGGCACGCGACCCTTTGAGAAATGCTCCAGAGCCCGGAATTTTAGGGGAACCCCCTCTTTGCACAATGTGGGTGTGTAAAGGTGCATTTCCAGCTGTGGCAGCCTGGCACTGCTTGTTGCCCTGGCTGCTCTGAGGTGGTATTTACACCAGCGAGCGATCTCTGCTCCCAGCACCCCAGTTATGGGTCGTTCGTGTCAAAAAGCAACGTTTTTATGGTGAAAATTATCATCAAAAAGTCACTGTTTGTCCACAGGGGGATTAAAAAAAAAAATAGAAATCAAACCCAAGGCTGAGCTAGAACAAACTTGCCTGTGAATGGAAATGGTTTTTCAGGCTGGATTTATCCCCCCACACCTTCCACGGGCTCCTCGTTTGCCAAGCAGCTTAATTACCCTTGAGTGAAAGCCTCTTCCCCGAGGCCTCTAATTGCAGGTTTGGGTAATTTGTCTCAGTGTTGCCGAGTGTGGCTGGGGCTGAGGTGTGCTCCCCCCGGCAGGTGTGACCCTCCTCCTCCTCTCCCTCAGTCCCAGTCTGAGCCCGTTCTCCTGCGTTTCTGCCCAGATTTCCCCGTGGCTTTCAGGGAAGGAGCAGCAGCCCCTCGCCAGGGAGTTGGGGTGCTCCTCCCTGGGCATGAGCCGGCGCAGGGGCTGACTCAGCCCCGAGTCACAGCCCCGTGGCTCCCATTACGAGTGGGCGCAGCGGGATTCCCCAGAATCCCAAAAACATCCAGCTCCCACGACTGGTGCTGCCCTGCCAGGGAAAGGCTTCCCGAGGATGCCAGCAGGGAATTTCAGACCCGTGGTTGCATCATCCCTTCCCGGGGCAGAGGTGACAACAGGGAGACGGCGGCTTATCAATCAAGACAAGTTTTATTAGAAAAGTAAAAAAACCACCCGACACGATTGCATAGGAATTCTCGCACTTGAACATCAAGTGTATGAGTGTAAACTGTAACCAACGAAGTGTCCCCAGCGTGTCAGGGCCAGGGGTCCCGCCCTCCGGCCCCGCGGCACCTCACACGCCCCTCTCCCACCGCTCTCGTGATCACAGACAATTCCAGACCCCGGGAGCCAGCTCTGGGCTCTGCCGGCGAGGGAGTTTAGCTTTGCTCCACACCCCCTCGGCCGTCACTCACTCCCACGCTCCCCTCCCCCTGAGACCCCATTGATTACAATCCTGGTTACAAAAAAAACCCCCGTGATTGATCAGCCATCAGGAGACCAGCGCCCCTCCGGCAGCCCCGCTGCCGCCTCCGGGAGCGCGGTCGCCGGGATCATCCCACAATCACCGACGGCGTGAAGCGACCTCCGCCTGGGTCCCGGCTGCTCCACGCCACGGGTGTCCCGGCACGGGCAGGCCCCCACGGGGACCTCGGCCTGCCCCAACTACTTCCACCTACAGCCTACTCCAGCCTAACCTAAACTACCGCGGCTGCCAGGAGCCGCCACGCTCCGCCCTGCCCTTCCAAAGCACTTGGGAAGTGGCTCCTGCGGCCCGGCCCATCAGCACTCCTCGATGAGCAGCTGCTCGGAGCTGTACAGCTTCTTCTTGATCACCCTGAAGCCCGTGCTCAGCTTCAGCGGCGCGAACGCCGGCCCCGAGGCGAAGAGTCCCTGGATCTTGGGCCAGAGGCGGGAGTCCAGCCGGAGCACCAGGGTGAGCTGGAAGGTGGGCACCACGGCGGGGTCGGCGGCGATGTGCCCCACGTCGTGGCAGGCCTTGCCGTGCTCCACGCACAGGTCGAGGAGGGCCCCGCGCAGCCCGCAGGGTTCGCTGCACGCCAGGCGCAGCAGCTCCGTCCGCACCTGCGCCTGGAGCTGCGCCGGCATCAGGAGCCGGGAGGAACGCTTGGAGCCCAGCGGGGCCCGGCCCAGCGTGGCCTGCACCACGTCCATCAGGTTGGCGCACAGCAGCTCGTCCTCGGGGTCGTGCAGCAGCTCCAGGTCCAGGTCCGGCAGGGAGACGCCCTCGGCGTACTCGGCATCTGCGGAGGGGACAGAGGCAGGTCAGCTCCAGGGCAAGGGTGGGATGCGGGTCTCATGGGTGTGGGAGACACCGATCCCAGGGGTGTAACAGGGGTGTGCTGGGTGGGCCGTGGTTCTGGGAGCCACCGATCCAGGGGTTTGGGGGTGTAACAGGGGCTTGGCACAGCACCACCACCCCCTCCGCTCAGGGACCTTCATCCATCCTCCAGCCCTTCAGGGACCCGCACTCACCTCCCTCCGAGCCCGAGGCGCTGCCCAGCGACTCGCAGTCGGAGGTCTCCAGGCGGCCCCGCT
>VYZT01052838.1:21726-32685 GCA_013400735.1 Pomatostomus ruficeps
GCTCACCCCCGGGCACCCCCGGGCACCCCCTCAGCGCCCCGGCTCACCCCCGGGCACCCCCGGGCACCCCCTCAGCGCCCCGGCTCACCCCCGGGCACCCGCTCAGCGCCCCGGCTCACCCCCGCACCCCCGAGCATCCCCTCAGCGCCCCGGCTCACCCCCGCACCCCCGGGGCCAGCCCATCGCCCGCGCCCACGCGTCACGTTCCGCAGGGGAAGGGGACACCCGCCGTGTCCCCGCGGTGCCCGAGCCCTCCCCGGGCTGGGACGCCAGTGAGGGTTTCCCGGTGGGTTGGGCTTTGATCCGCCGCGTCTCCCAGGGGCTCTATGCGTGGTCCTGCTGCCCTGGCATGGGATGGGGCTGAGCCCCGCTGCCCTGCTCCAGGGACAAACCAAACCGGGAGCCCACGCGTGATCCTGGTGCCCCGTTCGCTGGCCTTGTCCTGGTTTGCTAAGGCAGGAAGGGATGTTGGAGTGAAACTTGTTAAGATCGAGGCAGGGCACGGGCAGGCTGGGATGGAGTTTTGCTGGGTGCCAGGCTGGGGGTAACCCCCATTTGCCTTCCCTGGTGTCTCCCAAAAGCGGGACGGGACAGCCCCATCCCTCCGCTCCGGCAGCGCGTCCCCCGCCCCCGCGGCTCCTGCGCGCCCGTCCCCGCGGACGTGACCTCTCCAAAGCCAGACCCCGAGCAGCGCAAGGAGCCGAACTGCAGATAAAGGGCTTTGTTTGTCCTCCCGCTGCGCTGCGAGCGGCTTTATCGGAGGGGCTGAGCACACTCTGGAGTCGCCCCGGGACCTATCTCGGGTGCCGTCCTTCCCGAGCCGAGATTGCCCAGAGCCCGGCGATAAACCCGGTGCAGAGCCCAGGGCGGCCAGGAGCGAGGGAGACGGGTCCCCCACCCACTGCCTGTGACCTCCCACCCAAAGCGTGCAGAGGCTCTGGACACCCCACCAGCGACTGTAGCTGCTTTTTTGGGGTCAAAGCTTGAATCCGTCAGCATTTTGGGCGTGGAAGTCCAAGCTGGGGGAGTGGGATAGCATCCCAGGGAACAGAGACGTGTTGGGGAGTTGGGAACAAGTCCTGGCCTGCACCTGCAGCTTGCAGGGCTACTCCTCGGCTTTTTGGGACAAAAAATGAACAACCCCCAACCCTAACTGTTAAAAATACACCCCGATATTTGCACACTCGTGCTTGGAAACAGCTGGATGGGGCTTGGGACACTGTTTTTCACAAAATGTACCTCGTGGGTTATTTCTCTGCACAGCCACCAAGCCCCTGGGTGAGGCTGAAAATAGATGAGGATCTGCTGGTTTGGGGGGTGAAAACAGGGGGAAAGCAGCAAATAAACAAAAAAGAGGTAAAGGACCACAGGGAAGGCGCCTTGCTAAAAATAAGCTGGAATTCTGGAACCAAGCATAAATATTTTTCTTTCTTTGCCATAACATCTCCTGGTAGGCAGTGGAGCAAGCAGTTCTGGTGTGATGACAAGTTTTAAAGGGAAATGTAATTTTTGATCCCTGCAATAAAATAATCCAGCTGGGAGGGGAGGGAAGGGCAATATGGGGCTGGCAGCTCCTTCTCCTTCCCAAAAGAAGCTGGGATCCAGGCTGCTCCTCTGCAGCAGGGCCTCTAGGAATGGTTTTGGGCTGGAAAGCAAAGTTTTAGCTACAGTGCTGATAATCCCTGCACTCCCCGTCCCCTGGTCCTGCCGCTGGCAGTAAACCCAGTGTGGTTTCTGTGGACGAGCAGCATGTCTTTCTCCCTGACCTGCTGGCCTTTCTGGGAGAGCAGAGAGAGGTTGAGGCTTTCTGGACAGCCTGTTCCCAGCCAGCTGTGCCTGTCCTCTGCCCTGATGAGATTCGCTGGATCGTTCTGGTTTCCAGCCTGCCTTTGTAAAGGGTTAAGCAGGAGCCGGGGGAGCGGCTGGCATTGGGGAGGGTCCTTGGCTGGGCCCCTGCCCGGGATGTGCTGAGCTCAGCGCTTTTGCAGGCTGCAGGGGGAGGGGGCTGGGAAGGAGGAGGAGAAGAAGGAGGAGGAGGAAGGGAGAAAGGGGGATGTACTGAGGGGCTCAGCGAGTGCTCTGGCTCACGCTGGGTTCAAACTGTGCTCCCTGTATGGTGGGGGGCAAATTCCTACCCCGTGGGCTCTGCTGTGGAGGAGTCCCTGACTTCATGTTTTTTCCCAGCAGCTCTGTGGCCCAAAAGTTGCTTTTAGGTGAATTTACACAATGTTTCAGCACCCTGGGCTGGCACAGAGGCCAGTGGGATTGTCTGTGTCCAAGTAGCAGCAGGGCTGAGGCCACGGTTTTTACTGTGTACCCTAAGTGCCTGGTGGGGTGGGTGTCCTTCACACCGGCTCCCTGGTTGTGGCAGGGGGTGACGGGCACACGAGCAGTGACCCTGAATCCTCCGAGCCTGGGGCCAGCTCTGGCAGGTGAGCTTTGGCTGCGTGGGACGCGGTGGCAGGTCCCGGCGTGCTGCTGGCCGGGCAGGTCTGTGCCACAGCCAAACCTTCCAGGGCCCGTCTCTCACCCCTGGGACAAGCAGCTGCAGGAGCCAGGCAGAGGAACAAGGAACGTGCATCCAGCAGGGCGGTGGACGGGTTTTGGCAGCTGAGATGCCGAGCGAGTGCCGGGTTGAGTGCTGGGTCGGCACCGTGTCGTTCGCAGGGTGTGGACGGTGAAACTCATCTCCCCTTGGGTGCTTTTGGGGGAAAAGATGGGAGAGGGTGTTTTTGGGGGTGCTGCCCCACACTGCTGCATCCTTGATGTTGGGAGAGGCCCTCCTTGGCAGGCGGCCTGCCCGGGCAGCAAGGCGAGCGTGTGCCTTGGTGCCGTGGCCAGCGCTGGGGCCGTGGCCAGCGGTGAGAAGAGCCGGGGAGGGGAGGTGTGAGCGGGGCTTGTGCTGGTACATAACGTTCTGCTGCGAGCACCCACAGGAAAACCAACCAGCAGCCCTGAACGAGGCTCTTTGTTCAGCTCTTTTTTTATTTTCCCTCCCCTCCCCGCATCAACTTTTTCTGGCAGCTGCTGGGCTCCTTCCCCCTGCGCCCAGCTGCAGGCTCCAAACGGCCCCTGAGCTCCCGTGACCCCCAGGGGGAGTGGGCAACGGGGCTTCCAAACCCCAGGGAGAAGTATCCACCGCCGGCACAGCCCCACTGACCCACAAAGCAGGAAATTGGTTGTCTTGGGAATTTCCAGCTGCCAGGGAAAACCTGGGTTTGGAGGAGGGGGTGCGCAGAGGGGTTTTGCCCCTACAGATCCCTCCAGTTCTCCCTGCCTTACATAAAGTGTTTACTGAGCGGGAGGAGGGAACGGCCAACAACATGTTTTTGCATTCGTAGTACTGTACAGGGTGAACTTTTCACTTCCTCTCAATGGCTCTCACACATGTGTCTATTTTGGTGCTGGGCACACATACAAACACACCATGTACAGCACGGAGCTGGGGACGTTCCCTGCTCCCGCTCCGTCCCAGCACAAGAAACTGCTGGAAAACAAGAAATGGGAGGAGGGCGAGGGGGATAAATCTGAGCCCCGCTGTGTTTTGGATCTGGATGGGGAAGTCTGGGCAATGCTTGGGCACTGCATCCTGTGGGCAGAGCTGCAGGCACTGAGTCCCTGGCGTCCCAGGAGGGCTGGCAGGGTGGAAAAGTTTCCGAAGTTGAGCAGTGAAAAGGAAAAGCTCTTTCTGTGCCTGATTGTGCTGGGTCAGTGAGTAGGGGGAACTGGGTGTGAGTGAGGGGATTTGGGGGATCTGCTGCTCCATTCCCAACCCCCCCAATGATACGGGGTGAGGATTTTTGGCAGGTTTGGCCAAACCAGATTTAGGTGACTGAAGTAAGCAGGATTAAAAATAGATGCCACCAAACAAACAAAAGAGCAGAGGGTCGAAACGCTCCCTTCTTTCCCAAGCAAGCCCATCTGGGATGGAGTTTGAATCCCGCCTGCCGTCACATTTAGAGCGCTCCTGGCCGCAGAGCCGCTGACTGTGCAGGAGGCCCCCGCAGAGCGCGGCCTGGCAGCCCTCCAAGGCTGGGGAGGAGGTTTTCCGGGCTGGGGCCGGGGCCGGGGCAGCCAGCGTGGGACATGTCTCAGCTGAGCTGCAGCCCTACGTGAGAACGCCCCTGCGCCGCTCCGGCAGCTGCACGGTGAATTTCCATGGAGCTGGAATTGCGGCCTCACCTGCGGATCGGGCAGTGCGGGGCTCTGCATTGCCCAAAGCCGACTCTGGTACTCTGGTATTAACAGCGACAAACACAGAAGGTGGCTGGGTACTTTTCCCCTAGTTTTAGCTAATTGCTGATGATCTAAAATGGGAATGGATTCCAGTTAAATCTGTTTCAATCCAGATGTGTCTGGGCTGAAACAGTGAGTAAAAAATACAATCATCTCGTAAATAAGATGTTGAAAATGGAAAAATTAGGCATCTGGAGCAGCAAATCAAATAATTGCTTGCATACGGTGCTGCTCCTACCCCCTGCTGGCCAGCAGAGCCGTGGGGTGAAGGCTCTCATCCATGGAAAATCAACATGTTGAAATGGTTATGCCAGAACATGGAAATCCAGTTCCCTCCAAGAGCAGAAGTGAAGTACAACCGAAAAACAAGATTATTAAAATGGATGGTTTTAAACCAGGGTCCTCTCCTCTGGCGGACTTAAACCAGAATTAAAATCTGACTTCAATTAAGACACTTCTGAGCATGGTTTGCTTCTTCTCACGTTGAACTTCAGTCTACCATCGTGACAGTCAAGCTGCCTCTGAGCTTCACCAAACCTCCTTACCTCCCAAACAGCTGATTGTTTCCCTCATCAGACCAGATAAAGAGTTTCAAAGACAGAATTATTTTATTGTCACAGAGAAATCTAATACAGAACAAAGAGGACAAAGTTTCAGGGTATTCAAGACAGAGCAGTGTTCTGCCAGTGCTACCGGAGAAACGGCGATGGAGAGGGAACGGCTCGGGCAATGCCTGAGGCACTGCTGGACGAGGTGACACTGCCTGGCGCCTCACCCGACTCCAGGACAGTTTGTGTCCATCCCCCAGAACAACAGCTGGGGCTGAGGGGTGTTTCTGGCATTTGCTCCAGAGGGTTTTGTTGCTCACCCAGAGCTCCAGCTGCGCTCCAGCAGAAGCCCAGGCCGAGTTACGGGGTTGCCCTCCCCGCAGCCGCACTGTCTGCGCGCCCTCCTCTGTAAACAATACGGAGATTCTCTGAGGGCTGTACAGCTGATCCTGCCTTCTAAGTTACAGAATCCAAGCCCTGCCAGCCTGCAAGGACCTACAGAATCTCGTCATTTCCGTTTATTGGCAGCTTTACGGGGGATCCCCACTCTCAAATAACCCAAAGCCCCATCATGCCGAAGCAGCTGTCAGCATCTGATAAATGGGGGGTGTGTTGAAGCCAGGCCAGGGAATGTTTTTCTTCTGCTCCCTGACAGCAGCGATCCTGACACACTCAGCCCGAGGAGGGAGTGAATCCCAGGAGCTGCTCTATTGGCTTGTACCTCCACTCATCTGCCTCCAGCTCTTCCACCAGACCGGCAAGTTTTTCCATCCTTGCGACTTGTTGATCTGCGAGGAGTTCAAAGGTAACTGTGGTTTGCAATGGCAGCGCAATTAAACCTTTCAATTAGATGCAAATTCCCAGCTGTCAGTGGGGAGCAGGGCAGGATAAAACCCACAGAGCCCATTTGAATCCAACCCCACTCTGTGCAAACAGCGACGAGAAAGCAGGGACAGGCTTTTCTGCCCCAGTGTGTGTTTACCCATCCCTGCCCGTGCCATGTACATTCAAGCCCTAACAGGGAAACATCAGGCCCATTAGCATACGGGGGTGAAAACAGGATGAAGCTCATTTCATAAAGCATAAATATTTATAGTGCAGGAGAACAGAGAAGTTCAGAGAGGGCTTGGTCAGCTGGGTGCAGCAAGAGGAACTGTGCTTTTAATGAAGGTCCTTGGAGGACCTGGATGAGGGTGGCAGAAAGACTCTGCAACCAGAGTCTGCTAATGAGAGGCAGGTCCTGGAGATCCCCCCAGACGACTCTTCCTCTCAGGTTTATTTATAACCAGTTGTGTGTTGAGCACACAGGGTCGATTTTCAGTGAAATGAGCTGCAGTGGTGCAGAGATGGGAATATCCCTTCTCCCAGCTCTGCTGGAAGCCTAACAGTGCTGTAAGCTCACTGCAGCCTCTTGGAGAGACAGCCCAGGGCTAGCAAGAGGCGTAAAATAAACTGTGTGTGATTTATGCTGACTGCAGCAATGGGTGCTTTTAAGAGGGACTGTTCTCACTCCACCTCCTGCACCCCTTTGGGAACTGTCAAACAAACAAGCCCAAAACTGATGACTTGATCTTTTTTTATAAGCCCTTCACCTTTTCTTACAGGGAGAAAACAGGGAGGTGCTCCACAATTCCAAAGGCTGGTGTCTATCGGGGTGCCAGACTGTGTAGCAGCCCCTGGTAGGTACAGCCACAGCAAAGCTGTGGAAACAATGGCTCTGAATTTCAGCTTTGCTTTCTGGTGCAGAAATACGGGATCACGGCCTTGCAAGCTGCTGCACGCCCGCAACCGGACAAGGACAGGAAACCTGTCCACTCTGAGACAACAGGTGGAAGTACCATTCTGGCTGACAAGAGGCGGGGACCAGAAAGGATGTGACCCTCAAGCAGCAGACAGGATCTGCTGCTGGGCTCTGTAAGAACCGAAGCTGTGATGCAGCCAAGCCCATCGCGGGGTCACAGGCACCTGGGCGAGGGCAAAGGGCCTGGGAGGGAAGCAGAGGTTCAAACAGGACACCAGGCTGTTCCCTGGGGAGGCAGGGAGTGGAGTCAGCACTGTCACGCCACGCCACACCGCGCCACGCCACGCCACGCCACGCCACGCGTGGCCGCCTCCTGAGTGCCTCTGGAAACCTCACTTGACCCTGCCAGTGCCACAAGGGCTCCGTGGAGAAACAAAGGTGGAATGGAGCGTCTCTTTGCCCCAGGCCCGAGAGACAGTCAGCGCTCGGCCGAGATCAGAGCGTGGGTGTTTCCTGCCCAGAACCTCCTCCTCCAGCCTCACCTCGCGCTGCCGTACAGCCATGAAAAACAAGCTTCGGGAGGCACAGCCCATTCCCACCCAGCCTCTGTGGGCTCCCGCCGCTTTGCATAGGGCTTGCAAAAGGACTCAGTGGTGGCCTGACTTAGCGTTCACTCTGCTTTCTTGTGGTTGGCACCCGAGAGCAGGTCAGGCTTTGCCCCCGTCGCCTTCCCCGAGCGACGCGCGGCCGGCGCTCGGCGCTTACCGTGCTTCACTTGCTTTAATGTCGATGCAACCTGAAAGCTGAACACAGACTCGCAGAGGAACCTCTCAGAGCCATCTGTAAACAGAAAAAGGAGGTGATGGAACCCCAGAGTTTAAGGCTGAGGAGCCTTCAGTGCCCCTGACCTATTATTGCATTTGAGGTGTGGGTTCCCCCTTGCCTCATTCCGACGCTTTCCCCTGCGCTGAGCGCAGCCCCTGTGACCCTGCACAAGGCTTTGGCTGGCTCCTCGTGCTACCTGGGAAGACATCCCGGCTGGAATTCTGTTACATCCCCTCTGACAAGCAATTTTCGTCCATTTTAAATAGATGGTAAGCTAAGGAGAAGCCAGGTCATGTTATGGCAGTCTCTGATTCCCTCAGGGCTCAGACACTTGTGTCCTTAGAATGCTTTAGGATTTCCCACGGGCTCAGATTGTAACCCTACATAAAGAATTTCAAATAATGTGTATCTTGCCATCCAAGTCAGTAATTGATCACACAAGTGACTCAGAAATAAAGCAATCTGGAAAACGTAGCTAATTGTGTGCCAAGCACCGACACAGTTTATACTACTTCCTTCTAAAAAATCCCAAAATACCTATAAGTTTATTTAGAAATAAGCGAGATGGTTAAAGCAGCAATAAAAATCAGTCATGTCAGTGGGGATTTTTGAAGAGGAAAGTGCAGCTTCTCCGCTGGTTCCTGCCCGATGAAAGGATGGGTCTATCACCTTTTGTGTCAGAAATTAAAAAGCCAACCTAGAGCTTCCTGGAACAGGGACAGTGTTTGGTTGTTGCTGCCACCCAGAGCAGGTGAACTGCTGTGTTCCTGGTAAAGAGGTCAGCCCGAAGCACAATCCATTTAAAGCTCTGTGCCATAACAATGTGGAGAGCAGTTTCAAAGACAGAACTCCGGAAAAATCTAATTCAAAGCTGAACCCCGGGGAAGAGCTGGAGTTTCACCGTGCTCAGAGCTTCCGCTCACAAATGCTGCCCCAAATATACCCTAGAGACATCAGGAAGAATTTTTTCATGGGAAAACATTGGAAGGGGCTGCCCAGGTAGGCGGTGGAGTCACCCTCCCTGGAGGTGTCCAAGGAACAACTGGACGTGGCACTCAGTGCTCTGGTGTTGTTGACAAGCTGGTGATCAGTCACAGGTTGGACAGGATGGTCTTGGTGGCCTTTTCCAACCTAAATGTTGGATTCTCTCTTCTGACTCCCTGTCTGTCCTGCTGAGTGGCTCTCAGGAGGAACAGCTGCCTATTTGGTAACACGAAGTGCTTCATGACTTTAATTTGTTTTGAGGGCTCGTTAAGTTCTGTGAGCAAACCTTTAGTCATAATTACTTCAATAGCCTGGCATATGGGCTCTAATGTGTAATAAAAACAACCCTTCAATGGCGCAGCCATCAGCTCCCAGCCGCCCTGTGCTGCCAGAGGAACACTCCAGCCTCAGTCCCAGCCATCCCACGGTGACAAGGGAAGTTCAAGGGGAGCAGACAGAGAGACAGAGAGACCCTGGTTCAACCCTGTCACCCGGAGGACCTGCCCTTCCTTCCTCACCCAGAGCTTGTCAAGCTGCTTCTGCAATCCCGATGAAGCTCCTGGTGGAAGGGCTCAGGAACCCAGACGCAAGCTGGCAGGGAGACAAGCTGCCTCCTGGACTAACCCAGTCAAATCCAACCCAAACCAAGAAAATTACTACTTCTGCCAAGAAAAATACTCCTGTCTCAGCTATCTTCACAGTAATCCCTGCCTGACATCAAAGGATCAGCTAACAATGAGCAATTAACATTGTCATGTTCCCTTTCAGGTAGAAGCTTCCTGGTCTGTTGTCATGGAGCTAAAAAGCAGGTGACTGCCAGAAAAGTCACTTCCTGATGAACAGCTGGTGGGAAAGCTGGGACCAACCAAGCCCTGCTGCTTCCTTTCTACCTTTTGATAGTGGGGTGCCAAGTTCAGCGACTTGGAGGAGGAGCAGGGAAGGAGAAGGGCAGGAGCAATCACCTTCCAGCATCTCCCCGGCTCCTTTGGGATAAGTGAAGAGGGCTTTCCGGGGCGGCGCCAGGTCCGAAACGCTGAACCCCGACCCTGTTACGGAGCTGCCACTGACTCCGCCGGCCGAGGAGGATGAGGAGGAGGCTGCCATTGCACCCCGGCCCAGCCTGGAAGGACAAAGAGCAGAGCCAGAGTTAGGCAGGGCATCTCGGATTTCCCCGGGGCATAGAGCCAGTGGCTGAACGTCTCGGAGCTCCAAGGACGGATGAAGGCAGTGAGGGGCAGGATGAAGCCGTCTCCGCTGCCTCAGAGCAAGCAGGCTGCCTTATGTGTGTGGGAGAGCTGCCTGAACCCACTGTGGGGATGGGCACAGAGCTGTCACACCCTGAAACTGAAGGTAAACCCCGCTCCGATCCCTCAGAATTCCCCTGGGAATCCATCCAGAGCACGCACAAAAATAACGAGCTACAATGCTGGCCTGAATTCATCGGCCTTTAGCTGCCCTGGAACTTGTCCCAGTCCCCAGGGTCATAAAAACGTGGAGTTTATTTCCTTTTTTCTCCCTTGTTTCCAGGAGCACAAACACAGAAGTCCTGCTGCCTCATAAACCTGGAAAGCTGCGGGACTGCCAGTTCCAGCGCCACATCCTGCACGCAGCAGCTTTCTGCATCACTCCAGATGTGCTTTTGCCTTTAAAACACTGTATTTGACCTAAACTGGCAGTGCCTGAGGATCCAGCTGCCTATGCAGCACAATTCCGGCTGCCTCTTGCACGCTCTCTTCTCAGCCTTGTTTTTAGGAGGTACTGGGTGTATGTTTGTCACGACATGGGACTTAAAACTTGTCATGTACCTCTCTGATAGTGAAAAAGGAGTCACTTGGCACTTATCAGTGACAGCACTTGCTGCTCCTCCAAATACTTATATGCACCTCCAAATTATCCTGCCCATTTCATTCATTTTTGTTAGTGTATTTAGTATACTTCTGCAGGCTCTGTAGGGTACACAGACAGCGCCCTTGGAAAGCACTCGAGGATTTTGTGGAGAAAATGGAGTTTAAGACCTTGAAGGTCATCCTGTTCCACCCCCTGCCATGGCAGGGACACCTCCCACCATCCCAGGTTGCTCCAAGCCCTGTCCAGCCTGGCCTTGGGCACTTCCAGGGATCCAGGGACAGCACAGCTTCTCTGGGCGCCCTGTGCCAGGGGCTCACGGGGAATAATTTCTTCCCAATATCCCATCTAACCCTGCCCTCTGTCAGTGGGAAGCCGTTCCCTTTGTCCTGTTCCTCCACCCCTTGTAAGTAAGTTTCTCCAAGAGTTCTCAAAGTTGTTTCATTTACTGTGCCTAACACAGAAGCTCACAGGAGGCTGGGGGCTTACAGGCCGTGAAGAAAAACGCCTGCATGAAACAAACTTTTATTTTTGCTATGCTACACCCAGCAACACCTCCCTCAGCAAACCCTCAGGCTCGCAAGGGAGGTGTGACGATGGTTTGCGCTGAAACGACGCCAGCCGGGGCTCGAAGACCCGACAGATCTCTAAGTGTGGCTGCAGGGGGTTTATTTTAAACAAACACAGAGGAGAAGAGGCGGCAGGTCAGGACGATGCCTGGACGTGTTACAGGAACCTCCAGCCAACGCCTCAGGCACCTCAGGAGCCGCCATCTTGGCG
>VYZT01052838.1:33025-69573 GCA_013400735.1 Pomatostomus ruficeps
TGCTCCCGCCGCCTTCCCGCCCGGCCGTGACCGCAAAGCCCAGCGGTTCGGGTGCTCCACTGCCTGCATCCCCCCGGAATCTGTGCGCTGCCGGTGCCCCTGCTGCCCTCCCCGGGTGGCCCGGAGTTGGTTCCCGCGGAGCTGCCCGCAGCCCGTTTGGATCCCCCCGTCAGGAGCCGGATCCTGCCGTGAGGCTGCAGCCCCGGCTGCCTTGTGCCTTCCGCTGTTGTTCGCTTCTGTGAAGTCCTGTGTCAAGAAATTGTGACACCAATGTGTTAAATACATAACCACCCCCCCCCCCCCCCCCCAGGTTTTTATTTTTGGTGTAAGTTCAGGTGGTTGTGAGTTACTTCAGGAAGTGGCGCTTGAACTGAGGGGAGAGGTATTAACCTTCTCAACCTGCTGTCACTCTGATAAATACTTGTTGCCAGTTGGTTCCAAGGCAAGCTCTTCATTTTTTCCTGTTCCGCTTCAGTAGACAGGTAAACCTTCTGACAAAGGTGAATTTTTTGGTGGAAACTGTATTTTCTGAGTAACAGATTCGTTTTAAAACTATGAATGTTCTCCACTGTAAAAACTTTTAACTCAGTGCTAGCTAAAGCCCAAAGAAACCGTGAAACATCCCATTGACTGAGGCTGCAGTGAGTTTTAGCTGAAACCTGTGAGATTTAGAGAGAGTTACATATCTTACACTGTTTAAATTTCCTATTTTCACTCAGTTGTGCTTTATGAGCCGGCAAAGAGTGTACTTGTGACTTCTCATAAAATTACTCTTTGAGTCACGTAAGGTTTGAGGAGGTGTTGCCTTTCTGAAGGCTCTATGTGGAGGAGCTTTTAGCTCAAGGAGGGGAGGTTTAGATTGGATATTGCAAAGAAATTGTTCCCCTGTGAGGGTGGTGAGGCCCTGGCACAGGTTGCTCAGAGAAGCTGTGGCTGCCCCATCAGAGCATCCTGGGACGGTGGAAGGTGTCCCTGCCCGTGGCAGGGATTGGAACGAGCTGAGCTTTAAAGTCTCTCCCAACCCAATCCACAAGGAAACACTGAAATTTGCTTTTCCTTGGCCTGAGTTAGCAAAGCTGTCTCTGTTGTTGCAGTAGGAGGAGCAGGATGGATGTGCTGCGGCCCCCTCTGGTAAGGATTGGGGGGCGAGTGTATCGGAAAAACATCATCCAAGAGCAGGCCGTGGCACATGAGGACGAGGAGGACTTCTGTGCAGGTAAGGAGTGGTTTTCAAGAGGTAAAAATGAGTGAAAACATCAACATGGGGGACCTAGGGAGCTCTCAGTGTCATCTCTGATATCTTCATGAGCACAGAGACCAGCCCGTGTGGTGGATTGAGGTGTTCAAGAGGGAGAAAAAAGCTTTGCATTGGTCCCTGATGATCCTGCTGCCCGAAGTGGAAGCAATCCCAGTTACCCCGAGTGGGTTGGCTGACTGTGCTGCTCACTGTTCAGTTCGCTTGCTGACTGTGGAAGATCTCTGGGAAAAGGGAAAACCAGATTAGCACTGTAGATCTGTTTTTCCCAGGTTTCTTCCTTTTCTGTAGCACGATTATTTGTCGATATGGCAGACATGGAAGCTGCTTGCTGAAGACCCTCTGTCCTTGCAATGTTTGTGCATTTAAAATCTGGCCTCCTACACTGCAGCTTTCAGAAGGCTTTACCTGTATTGGCAGCAAAATTCTTCCTGTCCTGGTGTATTTTACTTTGTCTTTCTGCCTGTGTGTTTGCTGTACTTGTGTGTGAGTTGTTGTGGGCACAGGAAGGCTCCAGTGTTACTTTCAGATGGGAATCTGTTAATTGTGCCCTGTTTCTCCTCCCACCTTGCCTTTCAATGGATTGCACTAAGCTTTAATAAGGTGCTTTCCATCCAAATTCATCCCTGTTTGTGTTGGAAAGGGGGTAGGAAACCTGGCATCCTTCTGCATGTTCTGTTTGATCCATGCTCAGCTGAATGGCCTGCGGATGGAAGGTGCATCTCTTCCTCTGAGGCTGTTTCTAAACCACTGGCCTGAACCCTTGCACCGGAACTGTCCTCACCTTTTATCTGTGTTCTTCTGCGACCTTAAATTTCTGAATTGGCTGCCAGAAGAGACCGTTCCCACTGTGTGGGAATTGCACAAACTCCAGCTGAGAAAAAGCCTGGGCTGTAAGTACCTGTTTGCTGCGCCTCCCAGCTGGCTGGATTTAGAAGCGGTCATTACACGTTCTGGGGCTGGTAGTAAGGTGATAAATAAAAAGCAGTTATCCACAGCAGAGGGGAGCCCATTCCTTCCTTCATTTAACCTTGGGAGAAGGCTGGGAGGAGACTGTTGTCCTACATAAAGCACTGCCGAGCTTTGCAGAGGTTGTGCAGGGTCTGATGTGGTTTTCCTGGTAGGCCCCGGTGACTGCGCGGACGAGCCCTGCGATGCCTTTGTGGTGGAGGAGACTGAGCGAGGCTTCCAGTGCCGGGTGGAGGTTCCCAGCCCCTTATACAAGTGAGCCCTGTGTGCCTTGGTTTATTTGATTTGCCGCCAGCTGGGGAAGAAGTTGAGCACAGAATATTTATTTTTTGAGGCTGGGGTGAGCGCCGGATCTGTGGAATATGTTCCATGCTCTGGGTTTGACCGTTTGGGAGGGGGGAATTGGCAATGCCTTTCTAGTGCAGTTGGGCCTCGCTTGACTCTTCGCTGTCCCCGTGGCAGGGACAGCAGGTGGTGCTTGCTGGCTGGCAGGAGTCTTTGAGCATCTCTTCCCTTGAACATGAAAGCGTCAGGGAGGGTGGGAGAAGAAAGGAGAGGAAGAACTGGAGCAAGCAGCCTGGCAGGGGGACTTCGTGGAAGCTTTCAGAGAAAGCACACATGGCTGGAATTGGCGATTGACTCCAGTCCCTTGTTTACTGGGAAAGCTGTAGTGTTCAAAGCTCTATCTAGTTACTTTTGACAGTTTTGTTAGTTGAATGATTTTCCTGGAATATAGAGAAGGAAAAGTGGTCCATTGTGTATTTGGATGCTGGCAAATGACTACCTTGAGCAAAGCAAAAAGCAGAGAAAGAGCCCTTAGTTCTTTCTTAGATGGGATAGTGGGAAAAGGGAGAACCCAGCTAATGAAGAGGCTGTGGCAGAATGTGCTGGGCAGAGCTGTCATGGACCAGCTGACTTATTTTAACTTAAACCAGAGGTGAGCCATAGCCCAACATTGTCCCAGGCTGGGCAGGTGTGAAGTCCTGGGAATCCCCTCTGTGCCTGGATGCGGTCCTGCACATGGAGCTGCGTGTGTGCATCCCTCCAGCGCAGAGGGGCCAGGTCTGGACACACCTGATGGGCAGTGGCTCAGTGTCACTGTGTCAGGGAAACCACTGCACTTTATGCCTCCAGGTACATCATTGGGAAGAAAGGGGAAACCAAGAAGAGGCTAGAAACAGAGACTCGAACCTCCATCAGCATTCCCAAGCCTGGAGTGGAAGGAGAAATTGGTGAGTAGAATCCACATAAAATGGATGTGCTTTTATCTGCTCTTGCACAAGCACTGTTTAAGCAGGGAGGGGGTACAGGAGGCGTTTTCCTTTTAATTCCTACTTCTGACATGGCACTGACTCACTTTTTGGCCCTGGGAAAATGACTTTGCTTTTCTCCTGAGTTTATTTTTATTGTCTATAAATCCCTATAAAACAGTGTCAGGTTTGGTTTTTTATGAAAAATTCTGGGCTTTAAATGACTGGCTTGAGAACTTGGGTCCTGAATGTGTTGTATTTTTTTTAAATTTTGCTTTTAAAATAGTATTCCATCAATACAAAGCTGAAATAAGCATTCAGAGAAATACCTTGTTTATCTGTGTACGAAATAAACATCAGCATGTGCTTTAACACGAGAAGGGTTTAGATGACATTTCTGACTTTCTGGTGCTGTCACTAGATCCCAACAGTGAGAGCAGAGCTTCTCGTACCATATGTTCCCTCTCATCACTTCCAGGGACTTAAAAAGAAGAGGAGGCTTTGCTCGTCAGGGCTGACCCGTGTGGGTTCTGCCAGAGTGGCTATTTGGAGGTTTCCTTAGGGCATGCTCCAGAGGTTACTGGCACGGTGTGCAGCGATGTTTGTGACGGAGCTGTGAGGAGGAAGTGCTGGGAGGGTCCCACTGGGATGCTGCACAGCAACATGGCCATGCTTCTCAGGGAACGGACCTTGGCTTCTTCCCGAGAGCTGTGAAGGGCCGTTAGGAAGGCTGGGAGATGTTGAAAACATGGAATAGTAGGAAGCCAAGAAAATGTTGCTCCTTGCTGTTCTTTCAGGCTCAGATGTTCTCTGTTTGGTGCCTTGAAGTGCGTGCACAAATGACGCAGACCATCTTGATCCATAATATATTTCCTTGGCTTTTTCACTCTGCCTATATGAAAACTTGAAATAAAGCTCTAGAAATCTGTAGGGCCGCTGCATTGATGGACTCTCAGTTACTGTTTTTTAGGCCCTCAGAGCTGATTTTCAGGACAGCAGAGGGATGCTTTTGATGGCATCATCCTGTCTTTGCAGAGGAAAGCACAGCTGTGTCAGGTGTTTTAAGTCAAGCAGGGAGTCTGGCAGGTTTTTCAGTGCATGGTTGGGGGTTTTGATTCCTGCTGCTTCCTCAGGAGCCTGGGACTAAAAGCAGAGAGCTTCAGGAAAGCAGAGAGGTGTTGCTGTGTTTCCCTGCAGTGATCACAGGGCAGCACCGGAGCGGGGTCATCTCTGCCCGGACACGGATCGATGTGCTCCTGGACAGCTTCCGGAAGAAGCAGCCCTTCACACACTTCCTGTCCTTCGCTCTCAACCAGCCTGCCATCCAGGAGAGGTTCCTGCAGTTCAAGGAGGAAGTGCTGGAGAAGTGCTCAAAGGTAGGGATCCACATGAGGGTTAGCGTGCAGAATGCTGTTTCATTTACTGACAGAGCTCTTTGGCCTTTTCCTTGCAGGCCTTATTCTATTCTGTTTCCTAGGAACGCATTTGTAACAGGCCTTTTACTGAAGTCGGTGGATCTGGTGTGAATTTGTTGAATGCTGTTGTGAAATTTTCTGAAAAGTGGAATTGCTTACTTAGTGAATTGTTAGTAGAGATTTTTCTAGATGGGAGGATATCTAAGTTTCAAAAGAGGGTTGGGGTTCTTGTTTTTAATAGGAAAGCCACTAAATAATCTAGTGGACCTGTCTACATTTTACGTGATTTTTACATAACCATGAAAACAGGTGGAAATTCACAAATTTGCTGCTGCTTCTGTTTCGCTTTTCTTTTGGCTCCTGACAGTGAAGGAAGATGGGTGTCGTTGCCAGAGCTGAGCGAGAAATGACTTGGTAGCACATGCCGTCCTGCAAATCTCATCACTTCCCTCCTTCCCTGGGAGACTTTGTGCTGACAGCACTCCTACTTGCCTTCAGATCTTGTGTTGGGAGGAGCAGGAAATAGTTAGGCATAGGGAAATGAGGAAGAAAATGAAGGGAAAGCTCTGCATTCCCTGGTGTATTTTAGTGTGCTTCTGGCCTGACAGAAGCGGTGTGTCAGTGCACACGGCTGGGCTGAGGAGAGGGAAAGGTGTTACTGAATTGCCGTGTCCTCTGAGTCTGCTGGAGGATATCTCTGGGCAGGAGAGAGGGCTCTTGGTGGCTGCTGCAGGTTGCATTGCAGTCACACTGCAGGGCTCTGTGGGCTAATGCTGTTCACTTTCATGTCCTCACTTCTGCTGGTGCCTTGCTAAGGGGAAAATGCAATCTTGCAGATAGCACAGCTTCAGAAGTTTAGTTTCCTGTGTCTTCATGCCATGGGTGTGAACTATCTGATATCTGGGGAGATAGGAGTTCTTGCTCAAGTTCTCATGGTCACTTGCATGTCAGTTGTTTCATCTCCCAGAGCAGATCTGAGCTGACTTCGCAGTCTTGTCTTTCCTGGCAGTCAGGATTTAAGCCCTTGTTGTCCTCCCAGATGCTTCATTCCATGACATCTTAGGAGCTTTCTACCACCTGACGTTAAATAGAACTGAAATTGGCCAACAGATCCAGGGATTAGGCAGCGCAATGCCAGGAGAACCTTTCCCTCAGGCTAGGAGGGTGCTCTCTCCCCATTAGCCAGCAGCTCTGCCTTTATTAAAGCTCACCTTGATTAAAGGGATGTCCTGCAGGCAGGGGGATGGAAACAGTGTGGGAAGGTGTTGGCTGGACAGAGAGTGCTGGACCTCGGGCTGGTATCAATGACGGCCTGGCTCCCTCTGTTGGTTTCTAGTTCAGTCCTTGTGTGGGACACACCAAAGGTGCAGTGAGAGAAGCTGCTCTTTGAGGGGCCGGTGACCTCACAGGGCTCTGTAGAGGCTGCTTGTGCCGTTGGCTCGGGATTGAGGCTGCTGCTTTCGATGTGGTGTTTCTCTTGCCCTTTATCCCCTTCTGCCTGGGCTTATGGCTGCTGCAGTCCTTTCACGCGGTCTTCCTGGAGATCTGGCCCTGCTCTGCCTGAAGGTTTGGCATCCTGGACTCTGTGTATTTGCTCATCCTCCTCCTGTAGCTGTCTGCCAGCAGGTCCCATGGATCTCTGTTGTCCCTCCCTTGCCTGGCCAGCTGCAGTAACCTCAGTCCATCCCATACCTCTTGCTGGGTTCTGGCTTCCAGGCTGCCCTGGTCTTGGATGAGTCTTCTAAGGACCTTTCTAAGTCCTTTTTTCAGTGTCACATTTCTGAGATGTGTGTTTCACCCATCTTTGCAGGCAATGCTGTTGTTTGTGCTCTCTTCCAGTGTTTTTAATCCTGCAGCACAAGGGACTCGCACAGGACCAGCCCTTCTCCCTGCAGAGCACTCATTTTTCCTGCCTCCTGGGTGGGTTGCGTCTCTGCTGGTGATTTTCTTTGTTCTCCAAACCCTTCCTGATCTTGTCTGTCACACTGTTTCTCTCTTGCTCACTCTTAAATGTCAGTTTGCATCTCTGGGGGGACAGGGGGCATGTCTGCCATCCTCTGAACCGTGTTCACGGAGGTTGTGCTTTCCCCAAGTGTTGTCAGGTACATTTGGAAGGAGCTGCCTGGGAACATCTGCAAACCTTCACATGCTCCTTGTCTCAGAAAACTGCAGCAATGCAGCCTTGGTCAGAGAAGTGCTGAGAC
Source organism: Pomatostomus ruficeps (assembly GCA_013400735.1). Lineage (NCBI taxonomy): Eukaryota > Metazoa > Chordata > Aves > Passeriformes > Timaliidae > Pomatostomus > Pomatostomus ruficeps. Next base: position 40,119 of record VYZT01052838.1, read on the forward strand.
CAGGCACTGGCCGTGTTCATCTCTCCTCTTCCTGCCTGATCTTCTGTGTGTCCTGCAATTTTCTTTCTGTGTCTGGACAGCTCTAAGTCCCGTAAGGGCCTGAAATGTTCCTGACACTGCTTACATCAGCTCTAGATGTTCAATTTTCAGTTTGAAATGTAGAGAATTCAGTCAGTAACAGGTATTCAGGGGGTTGCATATATGTAGCCTAGGAATATATAGTCCTTTATTTTTCTGTCCTTCCTCCTCCTGGTATTAGCAAAAGGGTTTCTAGATATATTTATTGCTTCCTGTTAGTTGGAGGAGTACATTGCAGCCCTGTGCGTCTCTCAATCACTCCTCCAGCCGGTAATGCCACTCTAATACCACTTTATCTCACAGCAGGGTCTGCTAGAAAGCACATCAGTAATGAAAAACAGTAATTCAAAACTGTGCCTCACAGAGCAGTAAGAGAGCTTATAGATTTGTCCAAAGCAATGGGACTGCTTGGAATACTTGAGGAAATCTGAATAGGTTTCAGTGACAGAAGCAGAGCGTTTCTCTTCGTGCTGCAAAACATCGCAGAGCTGCGTAAACTCCAGCCTGTGAATAAGGGGTAAGGAAGGGAAAGGACCAGAGGGAGGTGTGTGTGTGTGTGTGTGAGGATCTCTTCTGGCCATTGAGCATTTGTGAGGGACTCTATTTCTCTCTGAAGCAGTTACCATGACAACCATTCATTTATATTTTACAGCATTATGTCAGTAGGTATGTGCTTTCTAAGTTTTTTGTGCGTGTGCCTTTAAAAGCTTTTAGAAGACGAACCTTGTGCTGAAATACAGAACCCTTCAGGTGTTGTTCATGCTGTACGGTCAGGGCTGCCAGGCGAATGAAGCAGGGCTGAGGGGAGGCTCTTCTAGGTTAATTTAATATAAATACAAGGAAGTGGCTCACCTGAACAGGCTCATCACCGATGTGGTGCAGTGGGAGGTACGGACGAGTGGATGACCTTGGAAGTCTCACATTCATGTAGTTGTCAGAGTGAGGAGAACTGAGACGTCTGTCTGAGCTTGCAGGTGGAAAAGGGAAGAGACTTTGCAGTAGCATTGCTGTGAAAAATCACAGTTGGGTCTTTGAGAGCCGTGCAAACGCAGCGTGTGCAGGCTGAACAGGCTGCAGATGTAGCGGGGAAAAGAAACATGATTGCTGTAATATATGCTAACCTGTAAATATCAAACATTGCTAACGAGGTATTATATCTCAGGGTGGAAGGGACAGAAAGTGGGAGGGTTTTCTGAGCCCGTAGCTCTTCAGTCAATCCTGAGCAAGTGCTGTTTTCCTGGCTCACTTCTTTGTTTGTGGATCAGGGTGACAGAGGGCATATAGCTGGCATGCAGTAGCCTGCTCTTAAGGAAAAAAAAACCCCGAAAAATATAAAGCTGTCTGCTAACATTGGAAGTTCTTAAAACAGTAGAGAGGACATGGCCAGGAGGAAAAGCTAAGGGGCTTGATCTTTTGCCTGGTCATGTAGAAGAGCTGAAGTGTGTTTTGGTTTATGGTTTCCCTACTGCAGGCTCTTAGATTTGGAGGAACAACGTGCTTGGGCTTTGCAAAGAGTGGAAGACCCCAGATAAAACCCCTTCTGTGTTCCTTCTAAAGAAGGAGAGCAGAGGTAGATGTCTCTGGTAGCAGGAGGGAGAAAAAATGGCTGAGCGGAAATGAGCTGGGGTTTTTTTGATCATGACAGGGCAGTGTCAGGGGGAGGTGTAAGCTGGAAAGGGCAGTCATCACATATGGATGGTGCATAAAGGGATTATTCTTGCTGCCTCTCAATACATTCTTAAATACAGCCCAGGTTTGAACAGTAAATTTTTAGGGAGACAATAGGGCAGGTCCCCACTGAGGCGACTCAGCCGCTGCTGATGGGATAGCATAATCTGGGATTAGAATAAGTGGGTTCCAGCCTTTTTGCATCCTGGTGAGCGGTATCCAGCCAGGAAGGGCTGCTGAGACACCCGCAGGAATGTTGGCTGTTCCAGGGAGATCTACCTTTGAACGCAGCATCTATTTTATGTGTGGGAGAAGTGGGATCTGCCGGCCTGTGAAAGAGTAGGGAGTGTAAGCAGGGCTTTTAGGAGCTGCCTGAAATACCGGGGAGTAAACCAGGAAGATTATCTAGGTCTTGGCCTGCTCGTTGTGCACTCCTCTTCCCTGCTAAACTCCCCAGCAGCAGCAGTGTGGCGCATGGAGGTGACGTGCCGTCATTTGTCAGCTCTCAGCCCACATTCAGGTGTTGAAAACCTCAGGGGAAAACTCTGCTTTTGGGGCAGGGTCATGTTTACAGCACAAATTGTGCTGGGGCAGAAAATGAGGGCAGGGCTTTGGCTTTCTGACCTGCGAACGGCTTTGTTACTGTACCTCATCCGTGCTCTCTGTGGGAGTCACCTTGGCTGGTTGTCCGTGGCAAGGTTAAATCAAACCCTCTCCCAGTTTCTCTTACCCAAGCTGTTGTTTCATGGTGGGCCAAATATTCTCTGACTACAGATATCACTGGAGAAAAGAGGCTGGCGGAGAGAAATCATGTCCTGTTATGTGAACAGCAGGATGAATTAAAGGAAGCCACACAGCTTTTACAGCAGGGAGGGAAGGTGGGGCGAAGTGAGAAGAGGCCATCCCTGCTTTTTGCCAGGCCGTGGCTGCTGGAGCAAGCCCCTGGCCTCTGTTTTGCAGTGTGGCTTGTCCCTAGCCCAGCCCATAAGCTGTGCTGTAAAGAAGGGTCTGGATGTGGTCATTAGGCATGAAAAATGCTGAGTGAGATGTGGGGCATTAAACTCTTGTCAGGCTGAGATACTGCAGCATTTAAACATCTGAAAGGTTTTATTTCAAACGCTGGAGCACAGTAGAAACTTCAAACCGTTGTTCTCAGCTGGTGCGTTCTTTTCAGGTGGAGAAAGGCTTCTATGGCCTGGCAGGTTGTCTTCTTCTGGAGTTAAAATTGGAGGTTATTTAATGCGCTGATGGGAAGTGGCCACTAAGTGGGAATAATTGTTTTAATATGGGTGTGTTAACTATCGTTGAGGTATTTTTATAAGTATCCTAGAACAAAAGAGGATGTTTCTTAAAGCTGAATGCAACCCCTGCTCCACCTGGGAACAGTTCCTCCCCAGCAACAACATGCAGCCCTTCTTAAAAAGGGAATTTACACTTAATTCATCTCAGCAAACTATAGGGCATATGGGAAGAGAAAAATATAATTATCAGAGCTGGTATTACCTGTGCTTGTGTTGAGGTGCAACCTGTATTTAGACAGGATTTAGAGACCATTTAGAGCTTGTCACTACAGCTGGTCTCAGCTTTATTGCACAAGAAATGGACTGAAGTTTTAAAGCTGATCTGGCTCGTGTTGAGTTCATTGCTGGTAGCAACTGCTGCGTCGACAGCTGCGGAGGTTTCCTCCCAAAAAAACCCTGTATGAGTGAGTGTTGCAGGTCCTGGGTCCTCAATTACAGCCTGCTGGAATGAGCGTTCCGGTTGCTGTTCAGCAGCTCTGATGGAAAAGCAGGCAGGGGGCTGTGGTGGGACTGCACCTCACCTGCCAGGCTGAGCTTGCTTCCTCACAAAGCCTGGGAAATTCTCAACTTCAAGTCATTGCCAACCCAACCAGACTGATGCCAGTGACTTGTTACCTGTTTTCTGTGGTGTTTATTCCTGTGATGGGGCAGGGTGTGTGTGGATGGGGTAAGACACCTACATGTGATGGATTGATTTGTAGGATCACGGAGTCAGCAGCAGCCTGTTCCAGAACCCTGCAAAACTTCACCTGACTCTCGGGACACTGGTGCTCCTGAATGAACAAGAGATCCAGAAAGCGTGCGACCTCCTGCAGCGATGCAAAGAGGACTTTGTGGAGTAAGTGGTGGGAAAGGGATGTCATCACCAAGCCCTGGAGACAGGGGAAAGCAGCACTCTTGTCTTGACAAGGGACAGCGAAGAGAAAACCAGCTCAGTAGTCCATCTCAACTCTAGAAATTTAGGAAAAGGCTGAAATGTTTCAAACGGGGCAGTAGAAAGCACTGAGCAGCCACAGAGAGCCTTACAGCATCTATAGGTCAGCTCAAACCCTCAGCATTCCCTGAAAAGCTGCTCTGCTTGCTCACTTCTCTTCCTCACGTGCATCCCCGTTCTTTGTGTGTGAGTGGTTTTTGCTGCTGTCCTGCCTGCTGCAGAGGGAGGGCTGAGCTCCCTTACCTTTGCACGCTGCCTGCAGTGGGCTCTGGCTCTACACTTCCCTCCTGCCTCAGAGCAGATGCTGAGGTGTCCTTGACATGCGTTCCTGGACGAGGGGAGCTGTGTGCAGGGAAGCCATCAGGAGCCTTGTGAGTAATCAGCCTGAATGGTCTGTGCTGCTCCGGGGGCACGGCTGCCTTGCTGCCTGTTAACACCGAGCTGCAGATGTTGAGGCTTTAGCTGCAAATGTGGTCCAGTGACACTGTAATTAGCTTATCTCTGTTCAGTTTAGAAATTGAAGGTAGCCTGAGGGAGCGGTTTATTTATTTATATCTGCAAAGCCTTTGCGCACAGAGCACGGATCCTTCACATTCATTTATTTGCTGCCTCGGTGCATGAAGAATTGGCCATGCTGTGCCAGCTAATATCTGTGGGAATTAATGCACAGCCAGAATTCATACCTCTGCCTTTAAGAGGATGGCTCCAGTTCAGCTGTTGAACAGAAATGCAAGTGTGTTTCTAGGGGGAGGCTCTGACTGCAATATTTGGAAAGTGGCAGCTTCCTCATAAGTGGATTGAACTGAGGCCGAGAAAATCATTGCTCCCTATTTCCTTTAGTGACGGGGAAATCAACACTTGAAGGTAACCTTTAGGTTATTTCCCCTGCCACACCCAAATAAATATACTTGGAAAATTAATTTAGGCTCCCTTCCACCCACGTAAACCTTCATTAGCTTTCATTTCCTTTTCTGAAGTGCAGGCAGTGCCCTGTGAAGGTAGCTGTGACCTTTTTGACCCTTTTTAGACTACACGCCCTTCAGTGCTGTTAGTGTGATGACTATAGTACCACATTTGTGCTGTTCCCTTCCCAGTAACTGTACTGGGAAGGGAAATAACACTCTGCTTATTTCACTTGGGAATCTTCGCTGAGAACCTCAGAAGCTGAACAGAAGTGAGCAGGGTCAGAGCAAAGTCACACTCGCCTTGTTACCTCGTGTGTGCCTGCCCAGACACTCCCTGTGCTTCCCAGCAGCCCTCGGTGTTAAACGAGGCATCACTTACTCACGGGGAGCGCTGGCTGCAGCGCCAGCCTCCCTGGGATGCTCTGCTGGGAAAGGCAAGGAGGCGGTGTGTTGGGAAGCAGATACACTCCAGAGAGCGTTCGCAGGTGTGGGAGTGCATATTATATCCTGCACGCAGAGCTGGAGCTGATTTTAAACCGGCTCTATTTACTGGTGGATGGTGCACTCAGAGCTGTGTTCCGTAATGAGTACCTTTCCTAGCGAAAATCAGAGAGCTGGAGGCTTCATGGTTGCTCTTTTCACAGGGAGGCAGGAGCCTCTCTGGAATGAGAACTTGTACCATTTACTTCTGCTGGTTTTCCACACAAATGGATGGACATCTCCATGTTGAGGTGGCCTGTGAGCACTGACAGGTTGACTTAATGTGTGTCTGAAACACTGAGTGTATGAATTTAAATTATTGTACTACTTGGGGTGGTAAGGATATAGCAGCCGTAGCCTTTTGAGCTTTAGGAATTAGGGAGACTTTTTGAGTTTGGATTTTTTCAGTGCAAACAAGCTGAAAAATAAGGGGAAAGAAAAGACCTCCTCAGTGGAGTTCACTGCCCCATGGGGTCTGTATAACATTTAAGTGCTGCTTAACCTCAAATTTGTGTCAAACTATGGCAAAAAAAGTTTCTAATATCATTCCCGAATATTTGGTATGTGCATAAGGAGCACTGTGTGTTGCATTTCAAGAGCTGGTGTGATGTTTTGCTTTTTAACATCGGGGATTTCTTGGGTTTTAGCCAAATTACTGGAGGCCAGCCCCTGACCGTGGAGGTGGCAGGAGTGGAGTACATGAACGACGACCCTGCCATGACAGATGTCCTTTACGCCAAAGTCCACATGAAGGATGGCTCGGACAGGTGAGTTCCTGTGCCGTCTTTCATTCCTCCTCCTCATGCCAGGGAAACCCCCTGGAGCTGGTGGGTGCTGCTGGCAGTCCTCAGGCCAGCAGTCACAAAGATGAAGTCATCCTTGCTTCCTAAACTGGTTAAGGCAGTGATGTGTTTGCTCTTTCAATCAGTCACTGGCGGTGCAGCTGAGAGATGTCATTTGTTTCTGCAGCAGTCTGTCAGGTTGAATAATGGAGTCACGGTTCACACAGGGATGAGATGGCCGAGGAGATAGTCCTGAGAGAACTTAGAAGGCACGATGATTTGGCCTCTACTGTCTACTTCCCAACCTGCAATCCAGATTAATCTGGACAGCCTGGTGTATTCTGCAGCGCTTAATTATTTGTAAAACCCAGTTAGCCCACAAGGTCCTCAGAAGAGCATGACCTGATTGCAGAGTTGGTTTGTGTGTCTGTAGCAGCCTGGAACGGGCACTGGGTGTGAAATGTCTTTTGGAGCTGCTGCTGTGAAATCTTGAAGCCTGGTTGGGTGTTTGTGCTGTTCACCACTGTGGCTGATGGCTTCAGCTCTACAAACAGCACTGCCCAGGCTGTGGCAGTGTCTGGACAACCTTCCTCGGTCTCGTTTTTGACAAGAATGTCACCAGTGGCAGCACCGTCTTTTCTCTTGGTGCTTTCTGGAAGACTGAGGAAACACAGGATGGGGCTTGGAGCACCCTGGTCTAGTGAAAGGCGTCTCTGACCATGGCAGGGCTTGGAACCAGATGATCTTTAACACCTCTTCTAACCCAAACCATTGTAGATTCTATGATTAACATAAGAGCTGTTGTACTCCGTGCAGAAATAAGGAAGGGGAGTAGCCAAAAGAGCTTTACCTCCGGCCTCTGAGCCTCAGCCTTCGCTTTTCCTCACTGCACTGCCCTTTTGTTGTCTGTTCCCATTGCTAGAGGACGGCAGGAGCTAGCAGAGGAGCGTGCAGCAGCGCAGCTGGAGGAGGGAGGGTGTGAGCAGGGACTGGCTCAGGGAAGAAGGGATATGTTCTGGCATATCCTCTCCCTGAGGGCTGAGGAGATGGGGCGAGGGGGGCCTGCTTAAAACCACACTTTGGAGGCTGAGTTGAAGTAAGAGATCGGAAGTGGAATAAGGAAATGAGTGGGAAAATGAAAAATGAAAGAACTGCTGGGAGGCAGTAGGAATTGAAGTCTTTTCCTTTTCTTGGCTCTTCCACTTTGAAGTCTGTCTTAGCCTGAAAGAGGTGAGATAAAAACAAATGGGGGGGTGGAGAACCAGGGCAAGGCAGAGATCAGCCAGGAGACAGAGCACAGGGAAAAAGAGGGCAGAAGCACTCAGAAAGATGAGATGGAGACAGACACTGGATGACCCAGATGCCCTTCAGTATGTTTTGTTGTAGAGAGCATCTAAGATATCAGCTCTAGGAGCTGAGGTCTGGGCCTCTTCTCCTGAGTCACTGAGCTCTGGCACTCTCTGAGGTGCAGTGCTTGCCAGTCTGGTTGCATCTGAAAATAATTCTGCGGCCTGAGGAGCTGGGAGAGGAATCCTGTGGAGCATTAGCGGGGCCTAAATTGACAGTGATGTCTGCCTGCCTCTGGGGACAGCTTGAATTGTTGGTACTTGCACCGTGCTGTTTCAGATGCCAGCTGTATCCCTTGTGCTGAGAATCCACTTAGGCACGGAGAAAGTGCTGATGTGCATCAGGGGTGGCAGAGCTGCTTTGGACAGGGTAGAGAAGTGAGGGCTTCAAATTCACCTTGCCTTGAACCAAAAACAACACTCCCCACACTCCCTGGGAAGGGACTGATGTCTCTGCTGTCCTTCACAGAGATCTGTTAGCTGAGGTTTTGACCAAAACCAGACCTTGTGCTTTGCAGGGCACCTGGAGGCTGCCAGGCTTCTCTTCCACAGCACCTGTTTTGCTTTTTGCATATCAGCAGGCTCAGAGAGGGCCAAGCAATTTGAAGTTTTAGTCCTTGGCCCAGGCTGGTCCTGCCCTCTCTTGTAAATTAATTCTCAGAATTATAGAAGAGGCTGAGTTGGAAGGGCCCCATCAGGATCATCGAGTGCAACTCCTGGCCCTGCCTAGACACCCCAACACCACCGTTCTGTCCCTGAGAGTGTTGTCCAAATGCTCCTGGAGCTCTGGCAGTGTTGAGGCCGGTGGGGAGCCTGTTCAGTGCCCCACCACCATCTGTGTGAAGCACCTTCTCCTGACACCATGCATCTGACACTTCTCCCCTTATATAGTTCCTTAGCTGTTAGCAAGCATCCAGAAAAACACTCAGCTTTGCAGAAGGGGAAAAAAGGGGTTTTTGTGTGGCTGGAGAGCTGCTTTTCCTTCCTTTGAGATCCCAGCAGACGCTGTGTTGGACTAGCAGTGATTACAAAGAGGGGACAAATGGTGATCTCTCCAGAAAACCCTGCTTTGTTTTCTGGCCTGTGACACAGATCATTGCTGAACAGCTCCTTGAACCTCTTGCCTGCTGAAACCTGCTGTGCCTCACTCAGGAAAATGGGAAAGCAGTTTCCAAGCTGCAAGGGCAATACTAGGGAAGAGTAGCAGCCACGTGGCTTCCTGTGCTGGATCAGACTGCTGCAGCCTGTGTTGGAGAGAGGTGTGTGCCTTCCTGTCTCATGCAAGATGTCCTGTTAGCTCTGTGTAGTTCCTGGCATGGCTGAGGGGTGGAGTTCCTTCCTGATCTTTGGATGATCTTGATCAGCTTAAGCTGTAAAGCAGGAGATTTGATTTATCCTGACTTAGCTTGCATAACTGCAGACAGAATTAGGGGTTGGCAAGCCCTTCTGCACATATAATGGCTCAGACTGAAAGAGGGATCATGCTCTGATGCCTCCCACATGGCAAATAATTTCCATTATAATTCATTCTAATTTGTTTTATTTCCTTGATTAACTTTATAACGTAATAAAGCACCATTTTCACTTGAGCTATTCTCTGTTAATTTGTTTTAGTATTGTCTGTAATGATATTCATTTAATCTTTGTCATTGCTAATTTTGAAAATCACTGAAGTAAAGCCAGAAAATGGTAGAAAGCCTTTACAACTGGTAGTTTGGGAGTCTTGAAATGGTCACGTGGGGGCTGGCAGCCTGTGAGGGGCAGTCCCAAGCCGGCGGTGGTGTCAGAGCTGGCGTCCAGAGTGTGGCAGCCCCAGGCTCTGGGGACTGGCCACGCTCTGCCACAGCTGAGACACCAGTGTGGTGGGACCTCACGGAGCAGAAAGCTCCCTAATCCTTGGGACGTGCTGAGAAAAGCTCAGTTCTTCTGCATAGACTTAATACCCTCCGGCCTTGTTTTCGGAGAAGCTCTTGCTCTGGCCTATCCACGCTGCCTTTGGTAAGAATCAGGCACTGCAGAAATTATTTTGGGCACAGCAGCAGCAGCCTGGAAGTTCCTTCAGCTCCTTAGACGTGAGCACATTGCTCTGATCCCTGCTCCTGCTGCCTGTCCTAGGATGGGTCTGCCCTCAGGTCCTGGCAGTCACGGCCAGACACAAAGGTGGGAGTAAGTTCTTGGATGTTGCCTGCTCAGTAGCTCCAAAGCTGCAGTGTTCACCAGGATGTGCTGACTGGGTTTGTGCCCCCCATCACCACGTTCTGGGCTCTCCCAGAAAGCAAGCCTAGTGACTGGGTTGCTTATCTGGGACAGAGAGGATCCAGGCTCCAGCAGTCCCTGAGCAGATCCTCTGGGAGTCAGGGTGCCTAAGCCCCTGCGGGTGTGCAGGTTTTAGCATTTGCAAGGAGAGTCACATTGTGTTTCCTGGCAGTAGAAAGATGCATCCTTCAGCTCCCAGTAACATCTGTCACTGTGAATGAGCTCTCTGCTGCTAAATCTGCCCTTCCTTATGGAATATTTGCAGCAAAAGCAATCACAGAGGAAGCTTTGTGCAACAGTCAGAACTTTTTGCAGTAGAGCTGAATCCCGGTGTTTCTGCTCGCTTTCCATCAGGGACCAACTCCCTTTCCTGTGTGTGTGCAGAGACTTCATTTCACACTTGCTGCCCTCCCGGCTGAAAAGCCAAAAGCTGATGATGCAGAGGCTTCTTGTTTGACATGGGCCTGTTCTTTGTCTTTCTGCCTTCCCAGATTGCAGATGGTCGCTGATCAGCTGGTGGAGCGGTTTGTGGCCTCTGGCCTGATGCTTAAAGAATGGGATAGGGTGAAGCTGCATGCCACAGTCATGAACACTCTCTTCAGGAAAGATCCAAGTACGTACAGAGCCTTCATCCTCGCTGATAAAGGCATTTAAAGTAGTCCTGCTGCTCAGTAAATGCTTCTTTTGTTTGCTCTTTCAATGTGATTTTTCTTACTCTCAGGAATACCTGCAGGGCTGAGGGTAGACATCTGCAGATAAAACCCTGAAGAAAATTTAAAAAGCAGTGAACAGAGTCATAGATTCAAAACCTTGTCAGCCATTAGCACTCAGAGTATCTGGGCTAGGGAAAAATATGTTCAAGTAGAATCATAGAATGTCCTGAGTGGGAAGGGACCCACAAGGATCATTCAGTCCAGTTCCTGGCCCTGCCCAGGACATCCCAGCAATCCCACCCTGTGCCTGAGGGCGTTGTCCAAATGCTCCTGGAGCTCTGGCAGCCTTGGGGCTCTGACCATTCACAGGGAGCCTGTTCAGTGTTTCCTCTGGGGAAGAACCTTTTCCCAATATCCAACCTCCCCTGGCACAGCTCCAGCAATTGCCTTGAGTCCTGTCGCTGGTCACAGAGAGCAGAGATGAGAGCTGCTCCCGCACTGCCCTCTCTGAGGAAGCTGCAGACCCCGATGAGGTCTCCCCTCAGTCTCCTTCAGGCTGAACAGAGCAAGTCACCTCAGCTGCTCCTCACAGAGGTGAAATCTTGGGCTCTCTGTGCCCCAGCGTTAAACTGAAACTGGGTAGCTACTCCATGTGTTGTGCTGACCTTCAAACAAGATGAAAACATAATCCTCTTTGGTCAACTTAGAGATTGCCCATTTCTTTAGGAAAGTGATTCCATTATCTTTCTCCTTAAATCAGACGCAGATGACTGCGAGGCTGAATGTGATCTATTCTTGAGTGTATGGCGTCTGCTGTCTCTGCCAAAAGATTGTCTGCTCTGGCTGTCTGTAGCATCATTCTGATCACATTACTTTATAAAGCAGCCCTAAAAGCATCGTGTTTGGGGAGGGGCAGTGTGTTACAGCCTGGTTCTCCATGTGCAAATGCGTGTGCTCCAGCAGGGTGGCCCCTGTGCACTGCAATAGGTTGTGTCAAGAATTCTTTAGTTGTTGCTTCTCTGAATCTCTGCCTGGACAGTGATAGCAGCAGGTGATTTGCGTCATTTTCTGGGCAGGTTTTGATTCTGACCGCTAGTGGAGTCAAACAAGCACACCCAGGGCATAGAAACCCTGTAAAGATGGGGTTCAGCTCTCAAATTGAGCCCTGAAAACGTGAGCCCAGAGTGCTGATGTGGCTCTCTGTGAGGGGAGGCACATGGGCAGCTACGGCTGGCGTCCTGGGTCAGTGTTGTGCACAACCCCATGAGGCATGCGAGGCATTCAGACACAATGGGGAGAGCATTCCGCTGGCATTCCGCAGGCAGCCATAGAAGTCGCTTTGTATTCCGTACAGGATTTGAATAGCAAGCTGGATGTGAGGGGGACTTCGCAGTTAATGATGGAGATGAAAAAGAAATACCGAATATATTCACCGAGTGAGGCAGAGGTCCTGTGGAAAGAACAGATCATGTACTTGGGGATTATATAAAAACCCAGACATGCTCTGGGGAAATGGATCTCAGACGTAGGCTTTTGGCAGTTGCTGTAGGCCTAGGTTGCTATTTTGAATGTCTCTGTGTGTGTGTGGCTGCGTGCCCACCCCGCAGAAGCATCCACACCACACGTATGGTGCAGGCAGCAGAGGTTTGTGTCAGTGCCATCCGCATCCCGCCTGGCATTGTGCTGGCATGCTCAGCTTGGAAGTTGATGCTGTTCCAGGTGGTGCAAGGGCTGTCTCTCACCCTGACATGGCAGGATGTGGGATCAGAACCAGCCAGAGACAAGCAGGTGTGTTGCATGGAACAGGCAGCCCTACAGAATCACTGCAGCAGTAGCTATGATTTAGGGCCTTTCCTCCAGGTAACAGAGGTGATCCCGATAGAGGCACCAATTCCAGCCTTTTTCCCCTTAAAATCCAAGTGGAAGTGGGTTTTTTTTGCACTAAGAACTGGGCAAAGATGGTTTATTAGCTGGCAGCTGACTTTGGGGAGGGACATAGTGGGGGGTGAAGTACAGCACACAGAGTTCTCCCATCTGAAGCTCATTCTGGTGGTGGCTTTTCTCTCTACAGCTGAAGAACGAAACAACACAATGACTGGTAAATCATCTTTCAAGGAGCGGGAGTCATTTAATGGCCAGAATATCCTCAAGGTCAGTATGAAACAATTAGGTAAATGGAGCCAGCTACGGATATTGTACAGCCAAAAGAGGTCAAAACACCTCTTCAAGACTGCTTTTGTCTTAGGCTTATGGGGTGTCCTGGGGCTGGTGGGGAGGGGGAAATCTGTTTAGAAAATAAACAATTCAGATCACTCGTAATTGGGAGCATTGCAGTATTTAACAGGAGTGTTCCTAAGGCTGCTGAGGCTCAGAGCAGGAATATGAAGCACAAATGCTAAGTGGGTGTTCGTGTTGTCATTTACTTCGCTGCTGTTTTACCCTGGAGACTCAGGCTTGAGTTGATTCTCAGCCCACCAGAAAGAAGCACTTTGTTGCTCTTGCTCTACTCATATATATTTATGAAACTAAACCTGACTTTCATTTCACTTACTCTTTTCTTTTTGTTTTTAATCTCTGCTATTGATTTGCTCCAGAAAAATAGCGGGTAGTTGTAGGGAGTCCCACCAGGATCTGAGGGCTTTGGCAGTGATCAGAGGGTAGAAAACATGATCTGCCAGACTGTGGAGGTTGGGTAAGGCTCAAAGGGGAGCATCCTGCAGACTCCCAGGCTTTGCCAGCTCGGGTTGGGTCTCCAGGCAGCCTCTGCTGCTCATCCAGATGGCTGTGGCAGACTGATGCTGTGGTGCTTGACCCCTGCAAGTGTCCAGAGAGAAAAGAGATGCACAGAGGAGCAGAAATGGAAAACAGCATCGGCTTGTAAGCAAATTTGCAATCCTCATTGTGTGAGAGGATTTGTTGCAGGCAGCCCTGATAAGAGGGAGCGAGGACAATGCATGGATACATTTGGGAACGGTAAGAAGATATACTGGCAACAAAGAGACATGAGAGAGGATGCAGGCTGGGTGGGAGCTGGACAACCCAGAAGAACTTCAGAGCCCTCCCAGAGGAGGGGAAGAGTGTGCTTTATTTGTATGTACAGTTTTAATAATGTATCAGGCGCTGGATGCAAGGGGATGTGAAGGCGGGGAGTGGAACTGATTGATCTCTGTGCAGAGGACAAACAAAGGGACAAAATTAGGTTAAGTTCTCATTGTCCTCAAACGGTCTGTTGGAGCGCAGAGTCATGACTCAGCGTCACCACATGTTGAGTGTGCAGTGTGAGACTGCAGTATTGCGAGCTGGAGCAGGGAAGCCACAGCCGTGGTCCCTTCCCTAACATGATTTGCAGCTCTGGATAGCTCCCAGTGTTGGGAGAGCCAGCTCTGGGAAGGGCGAGCTGTGTGTCAGAAGCTGTGAGTGCCTGCAGGACTCTGCTTTCTCAGCGTTCACCTTCGCTCCTTTCTCCTGCTTCTGTTAAACTTGTCTTCAGGCTTTAGAGACACATAAAATCAAACCGTGGGGCTTCCTCAGTGCTCTCATCCCAAACCGTTTGTGATGGGGACGGTATTAACGGTGCTCCCTCTGCTGGTCACACCATTTGTGGGGTCTGGGGAAGGGTCTTGTGGTGCTTGGAAATGCAACTGCTCTCCTTCTGAGGCTACTTCTTATTCTTGATGCTCTCGGAAATATGAGCCCAATCCATTTTTAAAGCTCCTAATTGATTTTGTACTGACGTAGCTGAAAGAGCTGCTGGCTGTTTGGACTGCTGGTAATTACTTCAAAGCATGTCTTGCCACAAGAAATGTCATCCTTCTCTCCCACCTCCACTACATCTCCTAACCTGCCCGCTTTGTATTTCCCTTTGGTCTCCCACGTGCCTGCAGCAGAACGCCCGTTGGCATTAATTAATTACATGAGTCATAAATAGCTCCAGGCTTCTTACCGGAGGAGCCCAGCCTCAGTGAGCCACTGATGCATTCCAGCATGACCTTGCAGGGATGCGCCGGTTCCCTTCCAGCCCGCATTTATATCCATTATTTATCTTGTGCTGGGGAGGCTGCCCTCTCGCAAAGTGGCTTCATTAACTTCTGCACCAGGATCTAAATGACGGGCTGTTAATGAATATGGCTGCAGTTAGGCAGGCGGGTGGGAGGGAGAGCCATGTGCCCCGCATGTGATTCCAGGCGGTGGGACTCTGTGGTAGCTGTGCTGAGTGGCTGTGTTCCCGTTTGGAACGCTAACAAAGCATGGCTGCTGGTAGGAGGGTAAGTGGGAAAACTCAGCTTTCATCACTCTCGTTCCCGTTGTGCAGCTCTGTAGGGCCAAAGGCTCAGGGCAGGACCGAAGCTTTTGGAGCACGATGGAAGTGCCGTGGCTCTGCTGTTGCAGGCTCCCCGTGGTCAGAGCTGGGGGGTGTGTGTGTGCAGATGCGCTGGCAGCACATGTTTGCTCGTAACATGCCTGCGCTACCCCAGGCTCCAGCTGGTATTTTGCTTTCAGCTGAACTAATCGGAATTTTATTTAATAATCCTTTGTTCTACCCGTTCCACAGAGTTAAACATACACTCCTATTTGTGCTAATAAATGGTTGTGCAGGCCGGTACCTTCCCACACTGCTCAGAAAATAGATCCTGTAGGATGAGTTGCGTTCAGGAGTTTAAATTACTTCTGTCTTGAAGAATATCCCTGAAAAAGGTTTCCTGGCATAGGTGGAGCTGAAAGCCCAAGGGACTGCGTGACCCAATAGATTTGTACCTGACAAAGCTTTGGCTTTGTGCTTCTCTAGTCTAATCCCAAAAAGCTGGGGATGCTTCCTGGACCACTTCCTATGGAGCGATACGTATTCCTTCTGGGCTGGCTTTGAACATCCCGGGCACGTACCAAAATCTGGTTGGGAGCAAAGTCTCTCATCTCTTGGAGAGCAGAGGGAGGAGACAGCAATTCCTGGCTGAAAGAGCTCGACACTCAGGCAGGGCCGGGCCTCGGGGAGGTGCCGGGTTGGCAGCTCCCTGCCCTGCCTCCCGCCATGTCCCTGCGGTGGCCGTGTGCCCTGCGCCGCAGCTGGCACAGCGCTGGCACGGAGGTGGCCAGGGCAGCTGCCGGCATCTCCGGAGACGAGGCTGCACTGCCTCCGGGCTTTTATTTATTTTTGTTTAGCGAAGAAAAAAAAAAAAACTAAACTGAGGCTGCAGTGAACAAATAAAAGTGAAAAGAAATGCAAAGGGGCCTCCTGGCCAGAAATTTCTGTTGCACATTTAATGGAAAGGAAGAAAACCACCACTTACTGGGTCAAAATGGAACGAATTTCGGGTTGAGCTGAGGTCTGAGAAGTAAAAGAAGAGCCTTTGCCACATTCAAACAAGAAGGAAGCAAATTTTGAGTGCAGAAAAGGCTGAACCCTGCCGCTTAGTACAAATCCGTGCATTAACAGCTTACAAGATTAAATATTGAGGGAACAGCTACTGAAGTACAGCAGCAGAAAGCTGCACATCTTACGTCTTAGGGCATTAGGGGAGACTTTAAGCTGGGATGGAAGACTGGGAACAGGATCAGCCGAGGTGGTGACACATGCTGCCATGCCTTGGTCCAGCAGCGGGGCTGCAGGAACGCCCGGGGAGGGCTTCTGGGTCAGACAAGGCATAATTTGATAAGGCTCCTTCTCTTTTGGGGCCTGCATAAGTGTACTGAGTTATGGGACTGTATCTGCTTTCAGTGGGAGCAGGGGGAAAGTGCATTTACTGGCTGACACACCGGAGAGCCGAGCGGAGCAAAGGAGGCTGGTGGTATTCCCTGTCACCATGTCTGTCCTGCTGGGTAAGAGCAGCGCCCTGCCTGTGGCATGCAGTAGTTCAGTTTAAAACATTTGATGAAATGCCACAGACAGATACGCAATGGAAAAGAAAAACCTTGGCCTGGATAAACTCCTGACCCCTCAAAACACCCCAAGCCTACCAAGCTCTAAACAAATGAACATCTGCCCCTGTGCAGAGCCAACTCCACTTGCAGATCAAGAGTGTGTCTCGTGTTCTGCAGCCATCGGAACCCAGGCCTCTTGTGTAATTTTTGTTTGTAGATTTAAGGAGGCTGAGTCTTCTCCTGATGTATTTCTAAGCTGAGGTGAAATCAAAGAGCCAAAGAACCAGCGTTAGGTGAGGATCAAGACTGCCTGGTGTTCAGAAAGGGCAAGAACATCTTGTTATCCTCAATGAGGTGGTAAAGATCTAGATCCAAATAGGACTGACAACAGGAACAAATACCTAACAGGAGGTGGCTGCTTGCAAAGTTTAGAGTTAAAAATACCAAACAAAAAATCCACTGGGGTGAGAAGAGACTGAGTAAGAGATCGTGGTGCAACATCAGTGTCTCAGAAATAAGCCAGTGCTTTCCTCACCTCATTTTTACAGAAGAATCAAAAGCAGAAATGAAAGGCTGTGATGCCCCTTTGCAGAGGGGAGAATTCCTGCCTTCAGTTCTGATCCTGCCATTACCAAGAGGTACCGGAACAATCGAGGGGGCTCAGCAGTGTGCAATTAGAGCAACAGTGGGATGGGAGGATGTGACAGTTGAGCAGATGAGACTGGAGATCAGTTTGTATAATCATGGGGAAAAAAAAGGGAGATTAAATCAGCATTGCTGTGAAAATGCTTTCCTGCGAATTATATTCTTCAGGGAGAAAAAAAGCCATATTCATGTTATTTGCATTTGATGAAACAGGAATCTGAAGTGGCATTTGAAAAATCAGAGTAGACAAAGGAGGGAGAGTATCTTTGTTGGAGTGCTGGGGCCTTGGAGCCCATGTTGGAGATGCTGGGGGAAGGCTGAGCCACTGCACTGAGGAGAGCACAGGGCAGAAGGTTTGTGCTACCTTTGTGTGACAGAGATCTCTTTGGTAACCTTACCAAGAAAAGGAGAAGCCTTTTTTTTCCTCTCAGAGGTGCTCCCCACCCCTCCGAGTAATTTTAGCAGGAACGGTGAGTGCTGGAAGAGGGTTTGTTGAGAGTTTCTGAATCCTCTTGCCCCTGCACCGCTGCAGTCCCACCCAGCCCAGCAGCTGAGCCTTTTGGAGGTTCTGTGGGTGCCTCTGCCCCCCACCCAGTGAGCATCCCACCTCCTCACTTCCCTGAGATCCCTGTTGTGCCACCAGCCAGCCGGGGCAGCATCACCTCTTTGATCTTAAGAAGACAATTTTGCTCCATGGAGCTGGCAGGGATGGAATTACAGTGGTGCCTTAATAGAAGGCAGGGACCCAGCATGTTAAATGCAAAAAAAAAAAACCCACCCGCTGATCAGCAAAAGTAGGTAGTTCATCCCAAAGGTGCCATGACCCTTCTGCTGGATAATTTTCCGGGTCTGTCCGAGTTAATTTACTCCTCTTGGTGGTTCGGTGGGCATAGTGAGAGGTCACACTGATGGGAGCTCCTTGTCCTGGTGTTCCCAGATGTATCTTGAGCCTCCTGCATCTCTGCAGCAAAACCAAAGCCCAGCTCTTAGAAACTGTTGCTGCATTTGCTGTAATAGGAGCCGCGGGGATGAGGCTTCTGTGGAGAAACGCAGTGTTTGATTATTAATTTCCTTAAGTTGTGCCCTAAGTCCCTCATATTTGAGGTGTAGGTCTGGGATCTTATTGGATCCTTTAATTTGCTGAAAGGGTTTTTATTCTTGTCTGAAAGACGTGCAAAAATCTGGTAACCTCCAAATGTCCCACTTGTATTTGTTTCGTAGTTTGCAGAATGCCTTTCACCATAGCAACTGGGGTTTGATTTCCTGGAGCGCATGAATTTTCATGGATGTGTGATGGGGAGAACGGACCCAAAACCGAGCTAAAGCAAAGGTTTTGCAGCGTGGCAGGAGCACCACTAGATTTGGCTGGGGGGGGTGGTCCCTGGAGGGAAGGGATCTCAGCTGAACAAAGCCGGCATCCAGCCCTGAACAGTTCTATTTGAAAAAAATCCAGCCTGACAGATTAATTTAAACTATTGCTGAATGTCACCCTCCCCACTGCTGCATCACCCTCTGGCAGCTGAGGTGGCTTTGCTCCAGTTTTATGAAGAGCTGAGGTTTCACATGGCAGCAGTCAGAGAAGGATCAGCTGCTTCCATATTCACAGGGCTGGAAACCTCGTACTCATCTCACCCGCCGAGGTCAGGAGGGTGTTACGGGCAGAATGAAATGCACTCCTAGGTCTGCAGGTGAAACCCAGCAGGATTATTGCACACATGAGCAGGAGGGAGGAGAGCTCCAAATGATGAGAAATCAAGCAGACACAAGCAGGCAGCTACGAACAAGGACAGGTCCAGGAGGGAACGGTGGCACCAGTGTAGAATGGGGAAGTGCCTCAACACCAGCCCTACAGGCCAGGTGTAAGGGTTTGGCTTACAGGGGACTGCCCCAGACACAGTCAGTCTGTGGAAATAGAAAAAGGAGGCAAATGTCCTTGAAATAAACCTCTGACTATGCTTAGGTGAAGGATTTGTCCAGGTTTGGGTACTGTGGCTGGGTGCAAAGAACCCAGGGGACAGCAATAAGATAATTGAAAGGGTAGAAAATGTCTGCAGCCTAGGGCTGGAAGAGTTGTTTTGGGCTAATAAAGGGAAGGAGGGCACCACACAGGAAAAACTCCTGGGAAATGCTTTTGCTAGTAGTGAATGATAAAATGATGAATAATGGGCTTAAATAGCAGCAAGGGATTAGGAAGATCTTTGTAAAGGGAAGGATAAGGACGCACTGCTCTAGAGGAGCTGGGAAAAGGGGATTCTGGTTGTTTAGAGGGAGCAGAGGTGTTAGTCCAGGATCTACCACCACCAAGCTCCTCCTGCCTTGGAGAAGGGGAGGATGGTGGAGCTGATGACCTTCACTGGTCCTTTTTTCAGCTTGTCACTTCATGATTCCTACATGGAATGCATGCAGAACACCCATGAGATGGCATCTGTGAATGTACCAACAGCTTCTTGGCGTTCACGTGGCATTTACTTTGGCTCAGGAAATAACAATATAAAAAGGAAACCTCCCATCACACGCCTTGGATCTTTCTCCATGAACTTGCTGCCGCTTCTTGTGTTGGTGGTGCTTTGCCAGAGAGAGATGGTTATGTTGTTTCCAAGGGACTGCACCCGTGATTTAATCGTAAGGGATTTTCCTGTGTCATGGAGGAGATAGCTCTGACTTGGGTATCTCCCAGGAGAAAGGCCACTGGGACTTGTACGACACAAGATTTTCTCCCTTCTGAAGTCTGCCCGCTCTAGTTTTCCTAAGGGAGATGAAGTGAAAAGGTCTCTGCTGCCGCCTTTTAAATCTGCCAGAGACTGTAAGAAACGGAGAGGGGAAGGGCTGTTCCTTGCATTATCCATGTGGAAGGACTGGATGCTATATCGGGAACGGAGAGACACTCCAAAGCCAGCTGCACACTTACAGAACAAAATAATCTGCAGCCTTGAGGCTGGTGCTGGTGGTGACAGCGCAGGTGACAACCACCCTCCCTGTCCTTCCTACCCATCTCCCACCCTTGTGACTCTGCACGATGTCTTTGTCCTGTAACCCCTGAACAGTCTTGGAAAACGCTGGATGCCCAGCCAGCCATCCTTTAAAAAGCCTCTGAAAGGAAGCAGTTGCTAATTCGGAGAGGAGGTTGGGAGCACCGGGAAGGGCCGCCTCTCTGGATGAGTGCCTGCCTACCTGCTTTTCCTATGCTTCTCATGCATTATTCCTGGCAAGCTTCGAAGCACAATTAAACCTCTGACAGATAATCATTGGCAGAGTGGTGTCCAGGGCGAATAATACGGGAATCAGGTATTTCTTTTTTTGGCACCAAATTGTTTCAGAAAACATATTTTGAAAGTCAAAAATAGAAGGTGAAAGAATCTATTCACTGAACAAACTGGCCAGATCTTGACACTTTGCCTGGTTGTGTCTCATCTTCTGGGAGCCACCAGGGGCTTTGGTTTGGAGTTTGTCTGTCATCGTTTGGGGGAGGTTGGGTCACAGCTGGGAAGGGGTTTGGTGAATGTTTTGGGATGAGGAAGAAGGAACTCTGCCAGCACGTACTGCAACCTGGGAACTGTGGCAGCTGTGGAGATAAGAGCCTTCTGGAGAGGTCCTGACAGGTCTGTGTGGGAGGCTGCAGGACTGAGGTGCATTAAGCAAGTAGGTGAAATCCCAAAAACAGGATTGGAGGCTGTGGTTTGTGCAGCAAAGGAGGTTAATCAGAAGAACTCAGATGGACAGAGTTTGCTGGGGTTCAGTGGACTCTCTTGGAGTCCGTCAGTGTTTCTGAGTGTTACCTTCACATTTCAGAATTTAGTTTTGTAAGATTTTTAATCGCTACATGTTTTTGCCATTTCGTCCATCGGTCCTTTTTGCCTGGTGCTGGTATCAGTAATCCAGCAGTTTGCTGCGGAGTCAGCGCCTTCCTGCTGTGTCTGGCATGGGAACTGCAGTTGTGCTTTAGCCAGATGATTTGGAAGGGGGATTATTCTCTGCAGTTCTCCAGTGTTTTCCATCCCAAGCTGTGGACATGTTATACAAGCTTTAATTCAAATATATAATCCCTTATGAGATGGAAAAGTATCCAGGGGAGAGCACAGAAAGTCTGCAGACAAACAGGTTTTGTCGCTCCGTGTTGAAGGTGCTGAAGGCACCTCTTCAGAAACACCACTTGATTTTTCTTCATGCTCGTCAGCGGGTGCTGAGGATTTTGTTTGTTCCTCCCCTTCCCCACAGGGAATAACTGCACCGTGACATGCTGATTTCCAATGGAAATCTCCCGGCTTTCCGAGCCTGTTCCCTCATTCACCGCTGCTCCCGATCAGGACACGCTGGGGTTACAGTGCTGGCAGTGAGCTGGTGAGCTGTTGTCACTTCGTGCAGAGCAGATGAAGCTGTAAAGCCTCCGGCTCCGCCGAAGCCTCTGTTTAATCTCCTGCTTGGAGCTCTCCATGCGCTGCTGTCGGCTGCCGGACCCCGATTCCCGGTGCTGGGTTGTCTGTCAGAGCGATCCTCCTGCACGTGCTCTACCGTGGAGGCAGAGCCCTGTGGCGCTCAGCCTGTTCACACCCTTCCTGAACGGGATCTTGGGGTGGGTAAACATCTTCCACCCAGGCAGAACAGCCGAGGAGGGATTGCTGGCATCCCACCCTCAGCATGGACCACGCGGCAGGAATGACAGCAAGCTCACCCACAGCCGTAGGCTCCTGGAGCTACGAGCCTCTTCCTCGCTGCCTCTCAGAAGTTGCTAATTTCTCTGTTCACTCCGGATATGGAAAGCGGGACCCTCCCTCAGCTGCGTGCCGAGGGAGGCGGGTTTGTGAGGTGGATTGGCACAGGCTGATGACACCGCACGGTGCTGTTCGCCCGCAGCGCTGAGTCACTGGGGACAGAGTTGTGCTGTTGATCTCTAACAGCCCAGCCCTAAGGCGCTGCTTTCTGTAGCTGGAGTTCACCGCAGAACTCCCCGCAGTCCAGGGAGGGGTGTGTGTGTGAATCTGTGTGTGCATACATCCATTCTATCCCATGGTATCGCTGCTCTTTAGTGGGAATTTTTAATGGCAAAGCATTGCAGTGAGTTGTTGGTCCCTTGGCATTTCCGAGGCTCTCGGCAGAGCTGCTTGGAGTTTTTATTAATTCAGGATGGGTCTTTTTTTGGCTGACTAGTGTAAACGACATAAGGCTTTAAAAACTGATCAATAATCCTGATGGTAGCAGCAAAATCCAGGCCGAGGCAGCGTGAGTGCGAGCCAGAGATTACGTGAAGAAAGTTTTAAATACCTCTGACTCCCTTCCTTTCTGTGGACTTATTTTGTCCTCCTGCTTCCCAGTGCTTCCCCAGCCGAATCCATTAATATTTCTCATGCTTGTTGAGCCCGTGACAGGTGATTTAAAAGCCCCAGTTTGCGTTGGCACCTCCGCTCTTCATAAGCGGAGCTGAAACACATCGCTGCCGTCCTTGTGTGGATTAGCTGTGATTTATTGCTGTTGTTCCCAGGTTGGAACACAGAGGTGCTGTCTCATTCCAGGAGGGTTGTCTGTGGGAAGCGAGCCCCCCGAGGAGGACAGCTTGACAAACACCCGCGCTCGGGAACACGACATCATTTAGGCGCCTGTTTTAACTTCTTCATTGAGGAATCATCCTCCTCCTTGCCTCAGCGAAACCTACTCGACAGGCTTAAAAAGGGGAAGAAGATGTGGAAAAGAGGCATCCTGGGTTTGATCTGTTGCTCTGCCTTTGATAAGGAAGTTGTTGTGGTTTAGGGGTTGAAGTTTGTGTGAGCAGTTTTGGCTCAGGTTTGCAAGGAGTGAGCGGTTTGATGTGTGATTCCGTCTCTCCCTAAACAAGTCTTCAGCCTCTTGTCTTCCCTCAGAATATGGCTGTCTCATCCCAAGGGAGCCTGGCTGTGTAATTTGTGGGTAATCAAGGGGAACGGACCTCAGAGGAAGAAGGGTTTCCAGCATCTGAACAGAATTGTCCTAAATGGGAGAAAATGAGGTGTTAGAAATGAGAGCTGTGCTGCTGGCTTTTCCTGGCTCAGGAAAAATGACTTTTGGGGGGAGAACTGGAGGAAAACTTGCTTTCTGGGAGCTACCACAGGGCTGCCTGCCTTTCATCATTACCTGAGTGGTGTGTCCTTGGACCCAGTCCCCAGGAAGGGAGAGGGAGAGAGAGCGAGCGAGCGAGAGAGGGGAACACTTGGGCCTGTGATAGTTTGCAGGCTGACCTGTGAAATATGGGTTATCCATCATCCAGTTCTCTCCTTCTCTTGGGAGCTCATGGCTTTTGGGGAGGGCAGTGTGGCTGTAGTCTGTGCCATGCCCTGCAGATCCTGGGATGCTGCTGCTGCCACTCTCCAGGCACCTGCTCTGTCCCCGTGGGAGACGCACGCATCCTCATTGAGCATTTTCTGAGCCTTTGGCTGAGGTTTGAAAGGCAGGGCACATCCCTGGAGCATTTGCTTGGAGGTGCAGGGTCTGGGGTTAAAAGTTAACAATGCTCTTTCCTTATTCCATTCTAATTCAATTTGGGAAGGCAGCAGGGAGACAGAGGGCACTTAGTCCTCTAAGTGCTATTCCCTTGATGGGAGTTAGTAGCTTGCACTGCATGCGTGGTGTTGATTCTGTAAGCTGACCTTTACCTCCATCAGGTTCTTTTTCATTTATAATACTTTAAAAAATTCCAACCCCCATCCTCTTATTTATTCCTTGGGCATCGAGGATATAAATCCTGTGGCATGTTTGGATTTATAGAATTACTGTGCTTTTGCTGAGCGTCGCGTCCCACTCCAATCAAATGACATGGCTCTGCGGGTGATTGCGTTTCTCCTCCCCTGCCTCCCTCCTGGCTGCTCTTGATCCATGTCTCCTCATGTTCCCAGCAGGGAAAGGTGGGCCCTTGGCAGCCATAGGAAAAGACAGGAGTGGGAGTCGGCCAATCTTCAGGTTATCAGCGGTTGCTTTTGAAAGGCAACAACCTCCAGGTACCTTCTTTCCTAGCGTAGAATAAAAATTGCTAAGACGCTTTTCCAGGAGGCATTTCATCTGCTGTGCTCCAGGCCTCCTCCGAAACCAGAGCGTTTCCGTGGTGGCTGGGGAGAGGGGGGAATTATAAATATCTTTCTTGGCTCTGCTTGGCTTCTCTTCAAGATAAATAGAAGTGAAAGTCAAACGTAGAGGCTTGGCTCTCTGCAATCTCTTCCCGAATCCCCAGAGACCCGAGCGCTGGATGCTTTTGTGATGGGAAGCCACTTCCTGGTGTTTCAGAGGGCTTGGAGGATGATGTGTGAGGGGCCTCTCTCCCCACTGCCTGAGGCAGCTCTCAGATGTGCAGTGATCTCAGTGCCTGGAGTCCAGTGGCTTGTGTCATGGGAAGCCTCAGGGAGCACAGGAGCGTCGGTGAGAAGCTGGCCTGAAACAAGAGCAGAAAAGTGTCTGTGGTTGTCCTCTAAATCTTGTAGCATGTTTACTCTCAGAAAGTACAGCCACACTACCAAAAATCAATAGTTCTAGCAGCGTTCCTCCCTGGGAAACACACAGCTGCTCGAACACACCAGAGGTGGTGAATCTTATAAAAGCCAAGGGAATACAAAGTGCTTTGGTACGAGGACTCTGCTGCACTTTTAGCAGTGTACAAATGGAGGGGCCTTGACCTGGGCAGTGTCTTCTGGGGCTTCCCGATCATCCTTCTGCTCTGATGTGCCTGAGGCTGTGTGAGCCAAGAGGGCTGGGCGAGGGTTTGTCTCATTGACTAATTTTTGCTTTGAAGTACGTGTGTTTAGTAAGAAAAACAGGTTGTGGTGTGCAGCAATAATATAAACAAAACTCTTCCTTTGGTTATTTTGTGGAATGGTTTGACTTCTAGCACTGCTGATGGGTCTGGCACATCCCAGCATTTTATTTGTTTTCTTCGTAGAATCCTGGATTGGTTCGGGTTGGAAGGGACCTTTAAGAGCACCTTGTGTCACCCCTCTTGCCATGGGCAGGGACACCTTAGACCAGGGTGCTCCAAGTCCCATCCAACCTGTCCAGGGACAGGGCAGCCACAGCTTCTCTGGGCACCCTGTGCCAGGGCCTCAATACCTCACAGGGAGAAATTTCTTACTAATACCTGAATCACACTCAGGCAGTGTGAAGCCATTCCTCCCTGTCCCATCTCTTCATGCCCTTGTCCAAAGTCCCTGTCCAGCTCCCTTGGAGCCCCTTTACGCGCTCTGGGGAGCCCTCTCCAAACCCCAGTACTCCTTGCTTACCCACTCACCTGCCACTCCCTCTGTTAGGAATCAAGAGAGGGGTGATTTCTGCTTTTCCTGGGTGGAGAGTGCTCTGTGGAGGAAAGGGATGCAAATGTGAACATCCACTGTGACAGGGACAGGTGTTAAGGTTTGGAGTGAGTGGGCACAGTGGCAGAGCACTGCAGGGAGCCCCGGAGAGCAAGGAACCATCCTTACTTCTGGGGTCAGCCAAAACAAACAGAAAGGGTGACCAACCCCTTTTTACTGCCATCTCTTATTAATGAGACATTTTATCCGAAGTCCTTCAACATGAACGACGCAGGCTTTTGGGAACATAATTAATCTTTAATTGTATAAATGTTTAATTGTATGAAATGGAGTTTGTGTGGCTGTCGTCATTTCTCTTCTCTCTTTTCCTCCTCTCCCGGTTTGAGATGCTTCCTTAGCACAGCTTCTTTTCTTCAGGGTGCTCTTCTTTAGGGCAGTGACCCCTTGGAACCGCCACTCACAGAGTCCCTTGAGGCCACGCTGCTGCCCTGGGGTACATTGCTCTGCCCCAAGGCGGACAGGGAATCACTTTCCCTATGGCACTTTTCCTTTGTGGAGTGACAGCAAACCCAGGAATTGTCCTGAAAGAAATCTAGCTGGTCTCCTCTGGAAAAAAGGGTATTTACGAAAGAGAATGCTCTTGGGAGAATCAACAAAAGAGCAGTTGTGCCCAAATCAGTGCCAGGCAGAGCCAAATGCCTCTTTGGGGGAGGTGAAGTGCAGCCTTTCAGATGCTAAGTAGGTATTTTGGATTTCAGTCATTCCCTCTGTGGAGGAATTGATGCACCATTGGCTCTAGGAGGATTAATGTGCTGGCTTTCCTTCATGCCTTCTGTAAGGGCAGGAAGGGCTGGGGGACTGTCTCAAGCCCACGCCTGCAGGGACAGATAGAAAATTGAATAGGAGACAGATGGAATGGACATTTTGGAGATCTCCAAGGTGGGAAAAAGTCACTGCTCAGGTCCTCAGTGACTCACAGCGTTCCGGTTAAACAGAGCTTCAAAATTAGCATCTCCACCGAGAAGCTTTTTCGTGAGGCACAGCTGATGTTCCCAGGTAGAGCAATTTCCTGCAGCTTAATGGAACGGGAGGAGCACTTTACGCTTGGACACGATGTTTTTCCAGCAATAACTTCTTGTAAGAAATTCTGATGTCATTTTTTTGGTCTGCTTCGTCGATTGGATTAATGGGCAGGGACACACCTCCTGGGCGCCGGAGTTGGCTTGCTTTCCTTAATTTGCACTCAAATCTTTGCCGAACAAAGATGGATTTGTTGAACAAAGCAGGGTCAGTGCTGGGATGAGGAGCCTTGTGCCTCCAGCCTGCTAGTTTGAATTAGGACTGAGCTGTAACTGTTAAATCCTGCATCCTGTGCCCTGGATTGGTGCAAACCTCCTGGCCTCAATCCTTGCTCCTGCAGAGCCTGCGACCTCGAGAGCCACGCGGGCGTGGTGCCTCCAGAGCAGCAAACGGCCTCCCCATGCTCCCTCAGTGACACAGGCAGGAAAATAGGGGAGGTTTGAGCAGCTGCTGCTGTAGATAAAAAGAGTTCAAGCTCAGTCTTTAGGGGGAAAAATAACGTAAAGAACAGTTTCATTTAAAGGCAAAACCGGTCTGTGAGTAGAGGCTTCTGACAGGGCCAGCTCCTGCGAGAGAGCCGTGGGCCAGCTGCAGGCTCCGTTTCTCTGGTGCCCTTCAAGTGGTTTTTTTCTTCTCCCTTTCAGCTCTTCGAGAACTTCCACTTCGGGGAGGTGCAGCTGGACTCGGTGCGTCTCTCCCAGAGGTTCTCCTCAGACGCCTCTGGCTACTACGCGACGTCTGGGCAGCTGTGCTTCTCCTGAGGTGGCCATAGCGGGTCTGCTCTGTGTGTGATTCTTTGGAGAAATGTTTTACAGGACATGAATCTTGGATAGGAACCTGGGAACTCCAAGCAGAGATGCCTGATGACTCCTCCAAAGCATGGGAGCCATGGCATTTCCCTGCAGCTTTTCCCACGTGTATTGCCTGCCTTCTCCTTGGGGGTTGCTGGGGTCCTTCCTCCTCCTTTCCCCAAAATGTCACGAAGTTGCCTGTTTGGTGTCTGTGGATTGCTGGATTTCCAAGAAAACAACTAGAACTGGGGCTTCTGGGGCATCGCCGATGTTTAAACTTGGCTTTTTTTCAGAAGAAGGAAGTTAGTTCTTAAAATAAGTATTTAAAATCCAGGAGAGCTTCCCCGGAGCACGATTTAACGATATTGAGGTCAGGCATCGCTTGGATCTCCAGCAGCATGCCTGTGTAATGTAGATCTCCAAATAAATTAATTCCCTTCAAAAGCAAAGTGTTTATCTCCTGTTGCATTGATAGTTGCTGTAATTAAACTTCCAGCACAGCACATAAGTATGATAATAAGAAAGCATTGATGGTTAGAGCTCTTTCTAGTGACCGTTTTGGAGCGTGTCAAAAAACATATGCCTTGTAGGTGGTTTCTCCCTTAAAAACAGCACCAAGCTCTTTGATTCCATTGTGAATCCTTCAGAGATCTCAAGACAACGTTGTTTTTTCCTGTAAGTCTCCACATTTGGTAAAAATAGCGACACAGGCTTTCAGCTTGCCCTAGGATGAATGCTTTGGAAAAGGGAAGGTGCTGGTGCTTGGGTGTTTTGTAACAAAACAGGTGCTGCTGCCCATTCCTAGTCGCTTCCATGGATATGGAATCGTGCTGTGGTAGGGGTGGAGAGTGTCTCAGCCAGGGATAGGGGTGCACCAGCAGAACCTCCACGTCCTGGTGATCCTTTCTAAGAGGTCTTCACCCCGTTTCCTCCCTCCAGAGTGAGCTGGCTGTGTGGCCATGCACAAACAGCAGTGGGAGTCGTTCAGTAATCGGGATTGCTTTTCTTTTCCCCCCCAAATGTGTTGCTGTTTGTGTTTCCCAGACCAAATTGCCAGTCTGCTTTCAAGCCTGCCTGCCAGGCAATCAAATCATCTGTGCTTTTGCCAGGTGCCCTTGCGTGTCCCCAGTTACAACCATTGGGCTGTTTGTGTCCTTTTCCTTGGAGTCGGAACGCCTTTGTGCTCTCGGAAAGCCGCCTTCCAAACCGTTCCCTCAGCGAGCAGAGCACCGGCTCACGCTCACAGGGAGGTGCTGAGAGCACTTAACACCGGTTGCTGTCATCTTTCCGCCAGCCTGAAGAGGTACTTGGCAAATCTCGTCGGAACAGACCTGGGAGCTGCTCATGCAGCTGCCAGGAAAGGGGAGATGCACCTTGAGAAGCTTCTGCCTGATGAGTTTTTAACGACTCTCACCGAGAAATTGAGGCAAACAGGGATTTTTGACAATTGGATACATACTCCTCCTCTTCCCATTTGCATAAACGTGTTTTCGTGACAATTCTTTTGGAAGTTGGTTGAATTTCTGTGGTAAGTGGCTTATGCCACTGCTCTAGCCTGGCACAGCAAAATTCATTCCACGCCTCCTTCCCGAGGCAGAACTAAGGATTCTGATCGTTTCCATCATTAGAGGGGTTTGCTGGCAGTTATCCTTCCCATCCTGAGGGTCCTGACAGGGAGAAGAGAAGCTGGATGGGTGCTGTGGCATCCCTGGCTGAAGCTGTGAAGGAGCTGCTGCTGGGACCCACCCTGATTTCCCCTCGCTGAGAAGAGGGGAAACTCCAAAAGCAAAACCTTGGGATAGGGATGGGAGTCTTCCCTGGAGCCCTAAAATACTGTGCTGGGGTGGCTGATGAATGGGGACCGCAGTGTGGGCATTGCAGGGAGAGGGGTTGGAGGATGGGAGATGCAGGGTGAGGACATGGCAAGGACAAGGGGCTGTGGGATAGGGGTACAGTAGGGACTGGGAATGCAGGATGGGGGATGTAGAAGGAATGGTGGATGCGGGATGGATACATGGTAAGAATGAGGGATGTGGGATGACTGGTGCTGGATAGGGATGTGGCAAGGGGTGCAGGATGGAGGATGTGAGATGGGGACCTAGCAGGGACCACGGATGCTGGATGAGGAATGTAGGATGGGGGATGCAGGACGGAGATGTGGAAGGGATGCAGGATGAGAACATGGCAGGGACCAAGGGATGCAAGACATTGGATGTGTAGGGACCAGGAATGCAGGATAGAGGATGCGGGAAGGGGGATGTGTCAGGGAATGCAGGATGGGGACACGGTAGGGACCAGGAATGCAGGACGAGGAGTGCGTGAGGAGGACTTCAGGATGGGGGTGTGGCAGGGGATGCGGGATGAGGGACGCGGGACAGGGGCAGGTCAGGGACGGGGGGTGCAGGATGGGGACAGAAGG